>JAODLI010065599.1:0-14742 GCA_027575585.1 Percopsis omiscomaycus
GTATGTCTTTTCCCTGGAAGGAGGTGAAGGGGGCGTGGCCAGCACCTGCATGATTGCCGCACAGCTGTGGCCAATGCAATCATCACCTACTACTGCTCTTAAGCCTCTGACGGTACCACGGGCTTTAGTACGTTAGTCATTCTACGTCCTCGTTCCATTTCTCTGTCTGACTTCGTGGTTTTCTGTGCAGACACCCCACGAACCTCCTGCGGACTGCGTACCCTGCTACCTTCTTCTCATACTACCGAGCTCACCCGGATCGGACCGCAGGCTGAGCCGCCTTAGTTATTGTTCTATTCTATTTTTGAGAATAAAGATATTCTCTTTTACTTCTGTCTCGTTGTGGTGACTCCGAGTGTTGGGTCAACACTCTCGCCCCTAACACTTGCGGGTGTCACAACGGACGGTTGTCCAAATCTTACAGGGAAAAATGTCGGACTTTTGAAACATATGCAATATTAAGTGACAGAAATCGATGCAGATCAGAAATTGGTATTTTTGCATTGTATTATACAGCAGCATGTGTTGTGCAAGTCAGTGCTAAAAATGAACCATGTTATTGATGCTGTTGCTAAAACAGTAAACTTCATAAGGGCACGTGCATTGAATCAAAGACAGTTTGTCGGACTTTTAGAGGAGCATAAGGCTGAGCATAGTGACACCGGCTACTACACAGCTGTCAGATGGCTCAGCCTGGGCAAAGTGCTAAAAAAAGTTTGGGACCTGAAAGCAGAGTTTCTCATGTGGCCCCATGGAAATAATAATTGCCCACCCCTGCACAAAATACACGCTATACTATAGCGTGTACTTTGTGCCTGGGGCGCCTTGGCTTTAGCAGCACTAACAGACAGTCACACTGATCCTGACAAAAAAGAACGTCCAGGGACTGTCTGTTCACTGCCGATGGTTCAGGGAGGACAGACAGAGCCCAGGCAGGCACACATCGGCATGTGGATCTGTATCTTTGCGCGCGTTTAACGTGTGTCGTCCACCACCGACCGAATGCTAACAAGAAGCGCTTTACTAATCATTTCCCGCCGACGCCTTTAATCTTCAACAACAGCAACATGGAACCGAAATCCTTTTAAGTATGACTCAGAGGACATGCACAGGTAAAGTGATGCGAGGTAGAGCTCTCTTTATTAGAAGGGCGTAAGATGCTTCCTAATTTCTGCCCCTGTGGCCCGGTGTGTTCCTGGTGGCGTCACTGCCACCGTTATGTCACTGCCCCTCCTTCAAGATGGAGCTACTTATGTTCACGTGTTTTATGAAGCTTTTCCTTATCGATATGTCTATTGTTCGAACAGAGAACTACAGGAACGCTCATTCGTTGTCATTGATTAGTTATACTAAACTTGCTGCTAGTGTTATTTGTTAACTGCTATTTAGTGGTATTTATAATGTGGTCACTCAGACTGTGTCACTCAGCTGGCCAAGGATTAACCCAGCAGAATACTGTTGAGTTTTCTTTCTGAAGAAAGAAAGCAGTGCAGACGAGGGACTGGATTGTACTGACATGATTCTGCCCCCGTCTCCCTGACACACACACATCCCTCACACACGTCCCGCAACATCTGCTCTTATCAGATGTTGCTCCATTGCCAAGGTAAACCTTTTTTGTGCTTAAAGCTGCAATCCACAACTTTTTAGTTTTTCGACTAATTAACATTTGGCATTTGTTCTTTTCGCCGGCCGTCTTGCATGCATTTGAATGGGTCCGGACAGACAGATGAGTCACAGCAGTAGAGTGAACCTACTTTCCAATCTGCTTGACACTGGCCTTCATCTCCGGTGCATTACACACAGCTCTGCCTGGGTCAGGGTGGGCATCTGGTCTAAAGCGTGGTGTGGTGTGGTCGTGCCGCTGGTCTGATCTGAGCTGGTGTCATTCATGTTCTCGATGTTGGCGCGGCAATAGGCACACAGCGCGGACCAGCTGGATGGATGAGGAATCACTGACCATAATGCTGTGACAACCCCAGCCCCCTCCCCCCGACCCCAACCCATCAATGAGGAAGACATGAAGTAGTGGAAGTCATTTTTTATAATAAACTGTAACTCATATAAAGTTTATAAATAGGGGGTTGGACAAAATAGAAAGTAGCTGTACCATATGTACTGTACAGACAAAGACCAATGAATGCCCCCCCACACACACACACACACACATTTGGAGCAAATTCTATCCACAGCATGTGTCTTGTCCCTTGTCGCCTGCGAGACCTTGCCTGGATTGCAATTTACCAGCTTTGGTACATCACTGTGCTGTCTTACCTAATGTGCTATGTGTGTGTGATGCACACTAATTAAACCCACCTGTAACAATTATCCAAATATTCCACCTAAAATCTCCACTGTGATTGACTTCGAAGACGCCTACATGCATGCAAATACACAAGCTCACCAGTGTTCATTTAAACACCAATATTATGGATTTAGTCTAGTCTTAGTCTTTTCCCCAGGTCTGATGGTTATAGTCACATTTTAGTGGTTTCATTTGGATTTTAGTATATAGGCTACTGTAAGTGGGAACCACATGAAAGCGAAGGCAACTGCGGTACCCACTAGAGGACTGCATCGGGAACGCAAATCTCGTGGGAGCAGACGATTTGGTGCCTGCGAGACCAAAAAATAAACTGCGGGTCCCGGGACATTCGAAACTCTTCACGTTATTCTTTAGGAAGCATTTAATTGTACCGTCATGCACTGGTTCGCCCAGGCCTTCCTTGTATGTGCAGTAGTGTTGTTTTTTTCCCGGGACATTGTGTAAAATTGCTGGACATTGAACACAGTACACATACATGACAGGACACCGTAAGACATTAACCCAGATCAGGTGATCCGTGACAATAAATATGAACTTTTATTTGATTTAATTTAAAACGAGGGTGACAAAATGTGCCAAGAATAATGTCAAGATGAATTAATTGTCTAACTGCTTATCTTATCTGAGATAGACGATTCCTGCTTCAGGGCTGCCTCATCTTAGCAGCAGTTATTAATACGGTATCCTTCTCTCTCTGAAAAAAGCTGCAACGTAATGGGTTAATATCAAAAGTTAATACCATCCACATCAAATTTATATCCTTTTACAATGGAAGGGACATTGAGAAAGATGTGGCACAAAGTCAAATGTAAAATGTGTTGACTTTTATAGGCTCGGTGGCAAAATGACAAGTCCTTCAGTGCTAAGGCCACTGCAGGTGGGATGTAATTAAAAGAGCAGAACATTATCCCATGTGCTTAGCAAAGCCTGGCCTCAAAGTTGAAAATTTGCTGTGGAAAAGGTTAGCGTAGGAAAGGGTAGGACGCATAGATCTAGCAACACACACTCACACACTCACACGCACGCATGCACACACATACAGTGGACAAGCTGTTCTCGTTCTCCTGACTCCGCAGGCAAAGCAGAACAGCCTGACCTGTGATTTTGCGTGCATTTGTATGTGAGGGAGACCGGGGATAGTTGTAACATGGGTCAGTTGTAACACATCCAAGTTCTGTAACAAGTTATCCAATCAGGAACAAGTTTGGAATGACCTCATTCACTCTGCACATGCTCTGTTTAGTTCTTATTCCACATGTGAGAAAGTAGCATTCTGTGGTAGACACTGCACATTTTAGAAAGAAAAAACTAATTTTTAGGTAAGAAAGTATTTATTTTTGTGACAGCATTGCCTGCTTTGTAGTTAAACTCAACAAACTTAAATCACGTGTATTGTGTGTAGATATATATATGTAGTGTGTATGTAGATATATTTCATGCAAGCTGTTAGTGCTAATGTTATAGCTGTTAGTTGTAAGGTAAGCTAGTTCATGGTGACAATACTCTGGGTTAGTTGTAACAACAGTTATATTTGCAAATTTTGTTCAGTTTTATTATTATGGTCAAATGTTAGACCTGTAGGTTACTTTGTGGGCCCATGAGGCATGCACTCCAGAAATGTCTGTCACCACTGTAACTGACAAGACAAACAAGCACAGACACACACACAGTAATTTTGAGTTGGTGCACATTTGCAAATGTTGTTGAATTTCATTATGTTCAAATGCTTATCACTACTATCACAGTAACTAACATACTTGTCTCACACACATACACACCAATTATGTTAAAAAGTTGACTTCAGTTGACTTCAATATCAAGTTTTTTTTCATGATGTTACATTTCACCCCAGTGAACATCACAATGTTACATTTCACCAGGGTATATTACAAATAACCCGGACTATGGGGTGAATTGTAACATTTCACTCCCTGTGAGAGTAAACCATGCTTTTTCTGTTTGTGTTGCAGAGATAACAGCTACACCGTTTAATAGCAGACACATGTAACTAGTTTGTTTCACATTTTGAACACACTGGCTTAAAAGAGCTCCAAGATACACACAGAAATGTCAAAAATGTTACAACCATCCCAGTCTCCCCTACAGTATATGTAGGGTGTATTGTGTGTGTGTGTGTGTTGCATAGTTGGGCATCTTGTTTGGACCCCCTGTTTGGGCACTGCGTTGATACAAAATTGTTTGTATCAGAGTGTTTGAGTGAGTGTTTTTTTTGTGTGTAGCTTTCACTGCTGCACACACACACACACACACACACACACATACACACACACACACACACACACACACACACATGGTACACCCATTTCCCATTGTTTGAACAAAAAGGAAAACCGATCTGCTCTGGACACCCACCGTCCCAAACAACACAACCAGATCCCCTTTAATCCGCGGCTGTTGTGCACACAAAGACCTTGTTACATCTGAGGTCCCCCTCTGAGAAAGGAAGAGGTTCTGATGGAAGACATTATTCCATTTCAAATCTAGTCATAAGAACATGCTGCTCCCAAGGCGTGCTCCCGGACATGCTGTCTAATCCTGCAAGTGTAGACGTGCTATGGACTGGGATAACAGCTAATTTCACAATTAAACAGAGATGTTGTGCCACAGCTGGCCACCAACACTCAGTGTTTCAATTTACAATTACAATTAGGTCATTTAGCAGACGCTTTTATCCAAAGCGAATTTACAACTACATGTTGCTATTACATGGAGCAGATAGGGGTTAGGTATCTTGCTCAAGGATGCTTACAGGTAGGCCACCTCTGGGGCTCGAACCTACGACCTACCGGCTGGGAGTAAAACATCTAGACCACTAGACTGCCACCTAGTGTTACACATTATTGTGTCCATGTATTATGTAATACTGTCAAAAAGTAGCCTACACATTGCAGCCTTATACTGCAGCTCAATAGTTTCCTCTCCTCTTAGGGAGAGTAGACAGGGTATTATTGTATGTTCTGTATCATCCATATTATTTAATATTTTGGTATTTCCTTTAGAGGTTAAAGAGGGTGTTGTTTATTATCTAGCATGAGTGCAAGTATACTGTATGAAAACCAATGTATTTCCATATGTAGTAAATTCATGTGTACTTCCTCAGCTGAATTGGCGTTTTTCCTCAAATCACCACGAAATCACTCATGTGAGCCAAAGTCACACCAGCAATTTTACACAAACGACGCTCTTTCACAAAACTAAACTCTCCAAGCTGCTCTCTTGCCCTGTTGACGGCACCCACTGCCTTCTCTTTCTCGCCGCTCGTCGTCTTCTTCTCATTTCATAAAGCAAATCGGCCCACCGAAACCATAGCTAGACCAAATAGATAAATCTCCGTCTGTTCTGTGCACTCCTTAGCGGCATGAAAATGTTGAGAGTGTGAGATTTGTGCTCTGCAACGGGCGCAGCGCTTTGCGCGTTTGACGGCCCTTGGTGGTGTTTGACGGCCCTTCACGGTGCCCAGGTCAAACAGGTGAAGAGATAGAGGCCTACAGTAAATGTGAGTCCTTTACAGCACCACCGTGTGGTTAGTTGCAGAGACTGATGTCACGGAAGGTTTCCACTATAAAATTCACTTGAACCCGCATGCCGTGCCCTCTGTGTTGTCAACCTATTTGACTGAAGCGTCTGATCGCCTGAGCTGAAGGGGTGAGCGGTATCCACGGTGATGATATAACCTCCTTGGCGATACCTTATCGGAGTGGCACTTGCATTGCCATGTGCTGCTCATTGATCTCTGGCGGTGCATTTGACGAGAGTGCACCAGCGACACGTCGACCCGCAAGAAGCGGAAGAGACCATTGGGGATGTGAGTGTTATTAAGGGCATTTGATGCCTCCTGTGTAGACCCAGACAGTGGGTCTGCTGCATGTGTATCTGCACGCGACACCAAAACACAGATCGCACAGCCGCAGATGTGCAAGCTGCTCAGCAGCTGGAGAAGAAAAGCAAGGTCTGTTCATTATGCGTTGTGACTTCATCCATAAACACTCAACTGTACAAAGCACATCACGGTGTATTCTGAATAGACTGACTAGGCAGGCTTCGCTGGCACCTGCCAATTCTCTGTGTACTACCGCCATTATAAAGCTATAGAATGTATGCCGACCATATAGCTATTTAGCTATATACAGTACTGTACTGTATATAGCTATTTAGCTATATACAGTACTGTACTGTATATATACAGTACTGTACTGTAAATGATACAGATGCTTAAATCTCAGAATGCTTATGGCTATAACTAAGGAGGCTAAATGATTCATATTTCAGGGGAATGTGACTCAGATAGCATTTACCTTTCCTCTGGTGCTTTACTCATAATTAAATGTCCCTTGTTCTAACCTTTCATTCACTCATTAGCCTTGTTTTGACCCAATTAAGATGGATGGAAACCTTTGGTCAGAGGGGCAGAGATTATTGGCTAATTGGCCGCAACAGACCACAGGGAACAGGAGCTGATACTGAAAACCTTACCATGCGGCTGTCATAGAGGAAATGGCAACGTGTACAGTACCACAACTTCAGCTCATTATTTCAGGATATTTATAGTTCTGTCTACTCTACTCTACTCTACAGTACTAAGGGACTTATGACGTGGGACGTGTACAAAATTAAACATTTCCTCATAAATATAAAGTAATTTACATGGAAGGTGTACTGTGAATAAAGAATTGTATTTAGTGTTTACTACAAGAGATATTTCATTATATATAGACATTTTGTTTTGTTGACAGCCCAATGGAATAGACTACCCATCCATCATTGCACTGTTTCCATTGTTTATGTCGGACTAAAATAGCTCTTAGATTGGGTCTAGCCTTATGGTTCAGACAGTTGACAACAACATATTCTTTTATTCAAAGTCATCCAATCAGAGAGACATTGAGTAAATGCAACATGGTGACATGAAAAGGTATCTGTCATTATCAATAAATCAGTTAATGTATTATTCACACTTCATGTATACTGTTACAATACAATATACATTGAGTAATAATGGCCTCTACAGTCCCACAACCGGCATATGGGGGAATAATATGAACTAATTCGGGAACATGGGCCGTGTAAGTAATAAGCATTCTTTGTCATATTGTATAGTAACAATAAAATAAGAAATCCCATTAATAAGCACGTGATCTTGGTGACAAGTAGAAATCGTATAAAATTACATGTTGGCGCACCACACATTATGCATGCAACGAATACAAACGCATGTTTCGAATGCACACACAATTACACACACACACACACACATATTGGATTATGAACATACACAATATGGAATACACACACACACACATTAGTAGGTGGATTAAGGTAGGTCAAGTCACTAGCTAAGACAGTCACTAAACAACGGGTAAAGCTTTGTCACGTGAGAAAACGTAACTTAAACTTAAAATTGCATTGCTGAGGATTGTTGTTTTGGTGTGGAACTCAGAGAATGCATGACTCCATCCCACGCCTGATGCCTGAGTGGGTCTTGCTCCTCTCCACTCTCCTAGCCTCATACCCTTCTCTGCCAACCCCCCTGCCAATTCAAATTAAAGCCTTTTTGCTTAGACTTATTGATGACTTGTGTCAATGGGATTAGGAATTGACACACTATTTCAAAATGTTTTTTAAAAGACATGCCAAGCTCCCTACTTTAAGTACCAAAATCAATATAGGAGGTGGAGATGAGGATCGATCTCAGTGGCACTTGCTGGAAAGGGGATAATACATGTGCTCCCCAACATCACGTGCCTATAACAGCAGAATGAACAATGAGGTCAGGGGAAACATCATACTGTAGGCCTATATGAAAATAGTAGTTGTCACGTAACAGAAAGGGTCGACGCAAATGCATATCACGTTTTTTTATAGGTTTATTGTTGGAATGAAAATTATTTTTCTCTATTTTATATTTCTTCTCATATTAGACTGCAACTAAGTATGTTTATTAGGTTCTAGCCATTGTTTGATGATCAAAAGATTGATAAGTGCTCTCAATTTGTCTTCTGATTATGTGACGTAATTACGTGAGTGTGACCACATCATTCCAGCATCATTCTCTCCAATTCATTGGAATTTTCACGTGCACTGACAGCACAGCATTGTGGGGGGCGAAATGTGATAACACAAAGAGTTATCAGCTGTTAATGATTTTTCTCCAAAACAAAATCGAATAACATTCTGGTTGAAAATTTCTGGTTCAATCTACTTATATTATGTATATGTTATAGAGCTCCTGCCTTTGTTTTGAGATTCTGCCTGGATGACCAGTTCTTCCACTGAGGGTGGAATCAAGTGAGTTGTCTAACAATCCGCTAACAAATTACGAAATGAAAAGTAATTTCCTTCCATTCATCAACAGGTCACCTGGTGGCAAATCTGCTGCAAACCATGCCATTTTATTATTTTCAGCATACGTTATGGGCTTCAATTATACATGCACTGGTATGTTTACAGAGTTGAAATTTACAATAGTCATATTGTGGACTTAGGTACATTAATGCCTGGCGTCTTAGAGCAATTGGCCACAACAGAAAGCCACATTGTGTTTCTTTCCTTCCATTACGCACTGGAATACAGTTTAAGTACTTTTCATCATGCTATATTGGTCCGCCCTCACCACAACAGTGAGGCACTGTTTCATTTTGGCCAAGTCATTTTACGTTTCATTTTATTCACTGACGCAAGAAAAAAGAATGAGCTCTTGGAAAGCAAAGTTGAGTTGTAACTTATTTTCAGTGGGAATGTCATTCTGTTTAATGTATTATTAATATTAGTAGTAGTATTAATATTATTTTACATTAGATGAAAATTTTATGAGTAAATGCCTTTTGAATTTCTACAGTACTTGCAGTTTAGCAATTATTGACTGTTTGAAGAGTGAATGATAACTTTCGATTATTGTAATTATTGACTGTTTGGAGGAGCGAATGATAAACCTTTGAGTAATGTTGTGCAAATGCATAGGTAAAGTAACCTTGTTACATGATGCTGTCCTTATTCTAGGAGAATGTTATCTGTTTGTTGCTTGTTAACCAGTTCAACTGTTAACAAATGTATAATTGTAAGTCGCTTTGGATAAAAGTGTCTGCTAAATGCTGTAAATGTAAATGTAAATGTAAATGTAAATGTAAATGTAAATGTAAATATTTACACAGTATGTACTGTGTACTTGAGTGCCATATAACTTTAATGCAGTCCATTCTTGTTTATTGACCACATCATATCTCTCTCTCTCTCTCTCTTTCACCTTTAATTCATACGTTGTTGTTTAATGGCAGAGACACAAGACAAGCTTTTAACAGCTCATGTAATGTCAGTTACCTGAGATAAAAGCATCCGCCAAATGACTGGCTGCAGTCTTGACTTGTTTCTGAACAACATTATAATGCACACATGTATTACAGAAGATAAGTGCAAACAGGCATCCGAGAGTATGTTGTCTTTTCACTTTTCATGCATACTGTAGTTGGTAGCTTTTTCTAAACCTTGATAATGGAAAAGCACTTATTGTATCTTGTAGCCATTATAATTCAGAAAATGGCAAAGGCTGTTATTCACTGTTATTCCTCATCAAAATCTTCTTCTTTTTTTGCATTGTGGGAATTTATTCCAATGTTATAATGCTATGTAATTTAATTGAAATTACTTTTATTCACCTTGTCTAAGGAATAAAAGCACAGGAAATGTCCCTACTTGATTTCTGACACTAAAATTATTTATAAATGATTTTCTTCTTTTGGTTTTACATTTTAATTGAGAATAGGAGATACACGTGTTCCTTTATTAAATCTATTGATTCACGTCTCTTTGAAAATTGATGCTAGATGTTTTGATCAGGGTGCACTTGTTCCAACAGCAGTAATGCCAAGCAGACACATTTACTTACAAAGGAAAGAAAAGGAAATGTGGAATAACAATGGAAATAATACCATCAGATAACTAATCATCCTTCCACCACACATGCCAGTAGAGAATGTGCTAAACGCAAAGCAGGATGCAGATTATTGACTGCCTCTTGTTTCACCATGTGGGTTTAACGTCAGGTAACTGTCAACCACCATGACTCATTTTGGAAAGTGAATTGCCTTATTGGCTTGAAGAAAAAAGTCAAAGGTGAGTCATTGCTCTTTTAAAAGGCTTCCCTTTGTTTTAGAAATTAAAGCATCCGACACATTGGTGCAAAAAGGAGATGTCAGGGTTTTTGGATAAGTGCATAAGACTATAATTATAATAGATAGTGGCAATTAGGAAACAAAATTAGGACTTGCTTGCTATGTTACTGTAGTAAACAGCTCTCTCTTGGCTGTTGCTTTCTGAACTTCATTGTCTGGTCCCCTTCAAATGAAGAGAAAGGAAAAACAACAAATCACATTTACTGTAAGTATGAAAAGGGCAATGCTTTAAATATTTACATAGTAATTGTAACAGAATTACTTGTACGCACAGAAATGTGCGTACAAGAAAACAATAGTAGCTAGTTATTACTATATCAACTGCTGTAGGTACTAGAGAATTAGCCCTCACATCCCTGTATACTGTATATTTCTGATATATTGAGTAACTAGTAGTAATTATTATTAGACAATGCTTACTTATTTCATAATTTCTCATATATATTGCTATTAAATGTTTTCCAGAAAAAACAATGTAATTGACAGTATTTTAAAGCATTACCAGAAAAAGAAAGAAAGAAAGAGGAAAAAATAGCAATTAAAAAGGATTGGTTTTTTCAACATATATTCAAGAAGACTGCAGAATTTACTAAAGTTGCAAGAGCAATTTTAATAATTTGCTTATTTTTAATAGAAGACCAAACCAACAGTGTTTAGCTTTGACAAATATCTAATGTATTCAATCCAAGTTTATTTCTGAACAATAATGACCATCTCCAACCCATGGCTGGGTACTTTTCAACCCCTGGTATTTAATTTGCATTTAACTTAATTTGTATTTACAACAGAGCAGTCAGAAACATTATACTTACATCACTTTACTTTCTCATGTCCCCTTTCCCATTTACTTATGCAAAGGGGCAGGATAGCCTAGTGGTCTGGGTGTTGGACTCCCAGCCTGAAGGTTGTGGGTTCATATCCCCGGAGGTGGCCTACCTGTAAGCATCCTTGAGCAAGATGCCTAACCCCTAACTGCTCCATGTAATAGCACCATGTAACCCCTACCTGCTCCATGTAAAAAATAACAAATTGTAAGTCGCTTTGGATTAAAGTGTCTGCTTAATGCTATAAATGTAATGCAAAACCGGTTTAGATTGCAGCTGGAGCATGAGAACACAAGGGACTTTGCATTAAAAACTTTCCTTTTAAGACAATTCTGTGGGCATTTGCTCAGTACTTGAAATCAGTACTGACAAAGCCTTAAATTGATGCTAACTGTGCTTGTTTCCATGACAACAGTGACTTGGACAGTAGCTAAGCAGTGGTTTCGATGTGCCTGACCTGCTCACGTGCTTTCTTCTATTTCTGTCCTCCATAACTTTACTGTCCCCATCTACTGTGCTTCCTAGTTCCACTCCTAAAGAGCAGTCACTGGCTTATTAGACCTATCTTCAGCTTGAAGGCTGATAAATGGGCTAATCAGCCCATTTATCCCAAACACCAGTCTGTTTACACACCCTTTAGACATTATTCATAAGAAACTGCTTTTATTTATTGACTTGATAGCATCAATAATAAATGTTCATCTCTTAGGTCCAGGATTGGAAAGTCTCTTATCTGACATTGGTCAGAGAAAGAGCGAGGGGGAGGGTGTAAATAAATTATTAATGTGTGTAATATTGGAAAACAAGTTGTTTTATTACAAATTGTAATAGGTACACGCCATATACTGTGATCCCCGGTAAAGTGGTTTTATGGTAGTATTAAAGGTACGTGTCCTATACCAATGGTTCTCAAGCTTTATGACCCACAAAAAATAATACTTCATTGTTTGCCCCTCCTCCACGTGCATGCATAGCGACCCCTCGGGGGGTCCTGAGCCACAGTTTGAGAACTGTTGCTCTATTCCATGAGTGAATGAACTGTGGGAAGAGGAGAGGTTGTTCGAAGTTAATAAATTCATAGATTGTGTGCAAAAATGCAAAATATATTGGAATTTACATTTAAATGTAAAAAATTAGTCAGCAGTAAATAGTATAGTGACAGCCAGATACCCCTAATGAGTCTTTACCAAGTAGTGCATTCTGTTTAGACTGCAAGCAATTGGTGATTTTGCTTCAGGAAACTGTTCATAAAGGGAAACTATACGGTGTTTTTGGGCACCTAGACAAGAAAAGAAAGCAAGTAATAAAAGAATGGATTAGGGGACGGAAATAGAACGAGAGGAATAACAGAGAATAAATGGATCGACGACATAACAGAATGGACCAACATGAACACCAGTGGTAGAAAGTGGTAGAAAGTTGTGAGAAAAGCAGGTGTGCTATGGGCTACGATGGTACTCCTATTATCTCCACAATATGTTGGATCCTGCTTTACACTTGGGTCATTCAGATCCGTATGACATTAACCCACTTTCCAAATGTAGGTTGCTGAAGATATTTTGTTGAATAAATAGATCAATAAAAAATCAATAAAAAACATCTTATATAATATAATATAATATAATGTAATATACATGCAATATTTGTTTGACAGGCAAAGACCCTATAGCTTGTCAGTAAACATCTAATAATTGTATAATATGTAATGACTTAACTGTCAACTTGTAGAGCCAATCTTTACAATAAGAGATAATTGTGGCTAATTTTGTATTACACTGAATTTCTAATAAGCAAGCTCAGAAAAGGCAGATTTTTGTCTGACAGCTGGTGTCATCTTGAGTCTGACAAAAGACAATGCATTACGTCTCCGGACACGAACACTGTGTGGACTAGCACTACGCACTCCATGCTATGCTAGAATGAATGAACTTGTGAGCTGCAGTAGCCACACAGTAAGGAAGAGAAGACAAAGTGGGTAAGATGGCAAGATGATGCACCAGATACAAATGATAGATCAGAGTGGACCAATCTAGTTAGCAGTTATCCATAATTTGGTGAAGCAGGAAATATGGGAAAATGGAGACGTGAGTATCTGCACAAACGCTAGTGGACATGATTACCAATGTTGACTAATCAGAATTACATACGTAAGTATGAAAAAAACAGGGAGGGTCAGCGTGGGACAGAAAATTGGGTTATTAGAATGCTTGGAGAAATAAATTATTTGTAAGAGTGAAGCTGTTTACTCTGTGTGTGTGTGTGTGTGTGTGTGTGTGTGTGTGTGTGTGTGTGCAAGCGTGTGCGTGTGTGTGCATATGTATGTGTGAGTTACAATGGAGGGGATATTGGGGATAAGGAATAGAAAAATAGGAAGATAATAGAGGCAACAAATTCAACATAAATTAAGTAATAAGGTACATTTGTATTATTATTATTATTATTATTACTAAAACAGCACCCAAGCACTCCAACCTATAGGTGGCATTATTTCGTCTAATTCAAATCAGGCTTGTATCCATTTGTACCCATGTTATTTGTTTTTAAAGGTACACTCCTTGATTGCGTTGTAACGCCCCTAGAGCCCCACATTTCTGGCCCAGCTCACTGTTGATATTTGACACTCAACTGTAGGGGGGTAGAGAGTGGTGTGAGCCTATGAGTGCAATAGGGGGAGGAGTAGAGAGGAATGTGAGACATCTTTGTAACTCTCATTTCTACCACAAATGTAATTCCTGACATAAATTAAACAACAATTATAACACATGTTTAATAGAAATAATATTCTAATAATCTTTGGAGGGGGGGGGGGACTGGGATGCACATTTGTGTAGTTAACTTTCGTAAACACACGGTGGCGCAACATGTCCTAGCTTTTAAATGAGCCCATAAGTGATAAGTAGCATTCCAGTGCCCTCTTGTGGTACATTTACACAAATGCTCTTCCAATATTAAATACCAGACCTGAATGAAGCTTTGCTAAGCGTGTATTTATGAAGCCCTGGTCATCGTACACAGACAATATGCATCCACAAGCATATATTTGATTGTCAATTGGTTTTGTTTTTTCATTCAAGACAGCATTGATTTACAATAACATATCTGCCAAACACATTTTAGGATATCACATTACTTGGCTGTGGCTGGTTTCCATGGTAACTGGGGGAGCAGGTGGAACATGGGCTGTTCTTTTGGGAATTTTCCTTTTTCCAGTGCAGCCCTCCCACCCGTGGGGCATATGTCATTCAGAAGAATGCCAAGACGACACAAGGATTTCCCTCTTTTCTTTGTAAAATTTTGATAATTTCATCTGTTTGACTCCACTTTCTCTTCTGTCAAGAAAGAGTGAGTGTGTATGTGTGTGTTTTCTTTTTTTTGGGGGGGGGGGGGGGGGGTTAAATTATATGGG
>JAODLI010065629.1:0-14739 GCA_027575585.1 Percopsis omiscomaycus
AGATATAGGGCTTTTTGTGTGAGACGGTCATCCAGCCCCAGAAAACGGAATTTTCCCCACGGGCACAAAAGGGTTAAAGCGAGTTGAAGTGTGTGTCCTTGCCTGTCAGCAGGACACAGCACTAGACAATCCATTTATTTAGTTTCTCTCTCCCAGCCTCCGGTTCATTTCCTAGCTAATTATCTGGTTTGAAAGTCACCTTGCCAGGAAACTGATTGTAGCCCTGATTGGCACACTGTCACAATATGGCCGCCACACACCTGCAGGTGAGAGGAGAGGTACCTTCATACTCCACACTCCAGACACAAGCCCTTAAATGTCACCTAACTCAATTAGGGACAGGCAAGGTAAATGCTAAATGGACCGAATAACTTCAGTGAGACTTTAGTATTGATGTTTCACATTTTCTGAATCATAATCACACACACACACACACACACACACACAATACACTTATGTCCCACAATGGAATTTACTTTTCTATAGTGCTTATATGTGTGACATTAGTTTTTATTGTGGAAACTTGTCCTGGCCTTTCAAATGTAGAGTAGTGGCAAAGAACAACTTAACATCTATTATTCTGTCCAGGTAAACATGGCTAAAATGAGTATAAGTCCAAATATGTCATTGAATTTCTAATTAGTGAGAAATGTACAGTTCCAATCTTGAACCTTCATGTTTATTATATTCAGGCAGTGATTCAGGTGGCATGTTTGATGTCAGTATGTGGACAGCGCATGCACTTATATTCTGGTGGATCGACCACAAATTATTTAATCTTCATGAAACATTCTTCTGTTGCTCAAAATTGTGGTATAAACTTATCTAAAGCATATTCACTACGATAGCGCACATGTTTATTGTTGTCCCACTAACAGTCAAACCTTTCACATTGGGAGTGTTAACACAAACTTCACTGTGACCTACAGGACAGCAAAGGTCATTACACCACATGTTTGTTCAATTACAGCGACCCAACATGAGTTCACTGTAATTGGTTGACCTGCAAAAATGTTCCCTTCTGTGACATTTCAACAGTTAAGCTTTTTCTGTATGGCTGTTCTCTATGTCGTCTGGCATTCCATTTAGTCCATTCAGCAGCGAGAGCAGATATGTATCATAATTGGTGACGCTCTGCCAAGCGTTGTTCGCTTGGCCAATAGGACAATTATAACAATATCTTCAAATTAATGTAATAGCCTCCATTAGTAAAAAAAGAAAGAAAGGTAAAACAGGTTTTTAAGATTTGGATAACAGCAGGCTAATGAAGCTGTAGCGAGAGTTCAGTTAGGAAGACTACTTGCTTACACACATCCTGGGTAGGGATTAAATTATCCCGCCCTTAATCACACTCAACCAAAGTTGCACACTTCCTCGGGAACCAATCGCCTCGCTTTCCGTCTATAGTACAATATATGAACCCCTGCCTTGCTGCCTTTTCTCTGTGTCATTTCAGATTCCACTTTTTGCACTCCCTGCCACCCCATCTCCACTCTGTTCAATCATTATCCTCCATTCTCCAACACTTTCAGTTCATCCGGCATTATTTTTTATACAGTATACATCTATTAGGTGTTATTGATAGAGTCCTAATGCCAAAACATTTTATAGATGTTGAATTCTTTAAGACTATCCTGATTAAAATTGCACTTGACTCATACAACAGGCCTGGACCACTCATAAATTCAAAATACAAGAAAATTGGTGAATGTGCAGGTTGCTTAAAGCCCCTAAGGGATTGCTTTTGTCCTTTTTTGCAATGTAAATGAGATTTTTTGCAATTTGCAATGAGATATTTGTTAAAACATAATCAAACTGGTTAGGAAAACACAAATAAATGTCGTTACCAAAGTGATTTTAAATTAGCTGGTCGACAAAAGCAAACTATTTAAGTTGTGATCTGACCCAGGTAAGCAGAAACAAGCATGGGGAAAGCAGGAGTCTGTGATTTAACCTAAAGAGCAATAGTGATCATGATCATAACACAATCTTGGTGTGGCTTTAAAGGTGCACTGATTGTTTGTGGTGTAAAACCCAAAGAAGCACAAAATTCTACACCAGCTTTCCATTTATGTTTGAAACACAATTGCACCTACACAAAAGCACACCTGACTGTAAGGGGAGGGATAGAGAACGGTGTGGGTTCTGTAAGTGAGGAGGAGTAGTGAGGAGTGCCAGACGGAGTTTCCGCTTTCAGAGTTTCAAACCAACTATTTGGCAATCCCAGACATAAATAAAATAAATCGCTAGTCTGAGGCAATTAAAAACATATGTGTGAGTGGCTATTTCATGAGGCTCATGAGATAATATATAATGTGCATGTAAATGTCTATACAAAGCCAGAATCCAGCAACACTAATCCCTTTGCAGCGTTTTGTCCCATTTTGTCGCTCTGTAGCTGAGAGTAATGATAAAAAATATATGCCACCGTCGCTGATTTTGCATCTTGCTGCATAAGGGTTCTCACAGAAACCATTCCTATATTCCTATATATTACACCAACAATATACCCATTAATATGCAATGTAAAAAGCACATTAACGTATGATTACTCAAATGTGAATATGTAGTTCTCTCTACATATAAAGTGAGTATACCTTTAAGCATCCTACAGCTATACACTGTATGTCATGTGACATAATTATTACTATAAGTGTATTACACTGTAACACCTTTGTCTATTAAAACATGTTTTAGATGTGGTGTCAAGATTGCGTGGTTATTGGACAACTTCATATAGGGGTTTGGACTCACACGGTGGGTCAAAACTCCATATTGGGAAGTTCTGCTAGTATGTATTAATTTATATGTTAGGGGGTCACATCCCTATTAGTGTACCCTCCTGGTATGGGAAAGGTATTGGAAATGGTTCTGTCTTGACAGGGACACGAACCAGGGCTTTCCACAAACTAAGGGTGGTCGTGTCTCTTTTGGCTCAGAGGGAGAGAGGAGGGGTGAGGACTTTTCTTGTGTACTAAAGGTCACCTCTGAGGCTAGGCCTGCTACACTCCTCATGTATTTTTAATGTGCCACATTGGTCTTCTTGGATAAGCATGCAGCAACAGCTTTGTAAGTTATTGTTATACGCTTTAAGCTATTAAGGCTGCAGGGACCAATTCTATCCACACCCATGCTGAAACATTAGAGAGGCACTTAAACTTTTCTAGCAGACAATTAAGCCAATACTATATTGGCTTAATTGTCTGCTAGAAAAGTAGCTTTGGTGAAATAGTGTAACTTTTGTGATATATGGCTTTTTAAATAAACTGCACAGCCTCATTCAGGACTTAATAGGAATCTCTGAGTTGGGTAGTTGAGACTTTTTTGGGGTTCAGGCCAGAAGATGAGAATGAAAAGTGACAGGGAGGCCAACGACAGCTCTGCAGGCTAATAATCACTGTGTCTCTGCTCCACTCCAGCCATCTGGTTAGCATGTAATGAGAGTCACTCCTCCTCATCAAACGGAGCTACAGAGACAGAGGAAGGAGCTGGTTTTGGTGGCTCTGAGGGAGAGCAGCGCTCTGCCACAGTGAACTAATGAAATGTGACCCCCTGTCAGACATAGGAAGATCCATGCTATATGTTAATAAAAACCTAAAGGAGAAATAACACCGTTTTTATAATTTTACAATTACTAAATCTAAACCTCCTTTCTGGGGCTCTTGGCCAGAACGATCTGGTTTTTTTTAGAAGCATAGAGTGGCAGCGATATATTTAAACGAGGCGAATCACTGATTGTCTGATGCTCCTTTTAGCAACGAGTCAGTGTCGGGGCTGAGCTGTCACTCACCTGCATGGGCGGGGGCGAGGTTTAGTGTTAAGGTCTGACATCACAATGTGACAATATGACAATCTGAACGCCTTGTTTAAATCTCCACGTATTTCATACCAAACACACAGCCGACCCTTGCAGCTTTTCAAGCTTCTCAAAGGGAAACTACACTTTTTTAGAACAATAAGAAGAGGCGATTTAATTTTATCGGACCTTATGGTTTTCGTTTCTTCATCTATGGAATTATCATGCTAAGCACATTTCATCCAATTCAGATGCCCAAAAAATTGTTTTTGACAATCTGGCTTAACGTAGGACAATTCATTCAGTAGGAGCGTCTGTGTTCCATAATGATCAAGACGGCATCCTCTATTTTAATGCTACCAGTTCCATGAAAAATTGCCCCACCTACCATGTATGATGGAGTTCCCGTTCTGTGACAAATAGGAACAATTTCACTGGCTTTCTTCTGTCTGGCTGCGTCCATGAGCTGCATGTCTTTATGGAGGCTCAGGGGAATGCATCATACTTTGAGAGTTGTAAATGGCCTTCAGTATTTTATAACAGCTACAGCGCGTACCTGCAGCCATAAGTCAAAACCCTCCAGGCCAGTGAACCGTGAACATTGGGCTCTATCGCCGTGGCTCAATCGGTCCCGCTCGGCTTTGTTTTGGGCCACTAGGGGGAGGTCCAGGGTAAGGGGCCATGATAACCAATGGTGGATTTACAATTATTGGCCATGTTACTTTTGTGTCAGATTCTGTACCCCCCCTTCCCCCCCCGCCCCCCATTCTTTCATCCCCACTGAATTCATTCCATCTACAGTTTGTGAGTTGAGACAGAAGAAAAATGTATTGCAGCTATTATTTACGCCGGGTTGGGTTACCTACAGTAACCGAGCCATTGCGTTTGCATTGAAGCAGCGATGGAGATGACAGTCCGTCGTGAGAAATGGTGCGGCAGAGCAGGCAACATTTAGCAATGCTTGGCCCAGCACAGCGAGTCAACCGCTCACAGTCGGAAACCTAGAGGTCTGTTTCCTGGGGTCGGATTATCGCAGCTGTTGCAACCAGATTTTTGATGTGTGTACAACACAGCATCAGTACGCACACGCGTGCACACACACCTATACATTACGGTTTTGGCATAGCATTGTTCTGTTTGCCACTTCAGGCAACAAGCTGACAGCCCATGGCCTTAGTAAGTCAATTTTCTGGCGGATGGCTATTGACAGATGGCCTGATGGTTTGCTTCCGCCTAACATATGAATCATTTGATTTCCTGCCAAATCATTGTTATTTTATTATTTGAAATCAGAGGGATTTGACAGTGAAACAAAATCTGATTCCTGTGTCATCTGTCAATACTGCATTAATTCGGCTGCTCTTTCTCCATAATATTATAATTTGAGGATGTGTCTGTGTTCCATAATGATCAAGACGGCTTCCTCTATTTTAATGCTACCAGTTCCATGAAAAATGTGCCCATCTACCATGTATGATAGAGCTCCAACTAGCAAGTTACAAGGCTATTCAGAGTGGAAACCGGACATTTTAAAATTGGCCTTTTCTAGTTGATTGCTCTTGAGGGCAAAAAACATGTAAAACACAACAGCGGTTTGGCAAGAATTCAGTAAACTGTGGCACAGTGGAAACATCTATTAAGATAAATACCTGGAAATACTTAAACTCGCAAGATAATTGTGTTAACACCCTCGACCTCCTTATGATTACTGACAGTTATCTAAAATTGACAATGTAGTCATTTGGCAGGCTTATATTCAAATTAAAGAAACACTATCCAAAGTGAGTATGAGTTACAAAGTAATTATTTAGATCTGATACAGTACAGGCAGGTGTCTGCTTCTAATATTGGTAACGTAAGCCAGTAAAAGGAATTGAAGCTTAATGAACGTAGTGTCAAATGGCTCTGAGAAGGAATAGAGGCAAGTATAGAAGACTGGAGTAACTTTCACTGTGTGAAATGTGTGAGCACCTAGAACAGCTGTGGGATACACACAGTGTATTTTCATGAAAGCGAAACAAACATTGTCAATATCAAACATGTCTTCTCAAGGCCATTCTTTATGTGCTGCAGCAATATCGACCTTGAGGTGTGTCTTGTGTGTGTGTGCATGTGTGTGTTTGGGAGAGAGGAGAAGGGAGAAAATGTGTGGACTGATAAAAGAAAGTCAAACGCTGTGGGAAACAAAAAATGAAACCCTGGATGTGATCAGTTCTCCAATAACAAAGGGGCGAGATTTCCCAACGAGCATAATTATATGAATTCATTATAACTTACAATAATGTCAGTTTTTCCTGGGTCAACCTTCTACACTAAAATGTACTTTTCTCTATCTATAAGAGCAGCAGTATTCTCTTTGTTTAAAGTTATACTAATGTGAATAAAGGCCCTTTTACATAAAGCGTATCACACATTAACAACACGAAAAAGCAAACAAAACAAGCCTTTTTCCAAGAAAGGTCTTGCAACCTCAACAGAAGCATAACTTGACTCTCATTAAGAACCACTGGTTTAGACAAGTGTTCTGTTAGAGCATTCTAAATACAGCACATGTGCCAGACAAAACTGCGCGCGCACACACACACACACACACACACACACAATCAGTTCACCAGTGAACAAGGCACTTTCACTCCAATTGACTAAATGCAAAATAACCATAGCAGGAGAGAGAATGACAGTGAGAACAGGATAGAGAGAAAGCACAGAGAGGAGAATGGAACAAGGGAGAGAGAGAGAGAGAGAGAGAAAGAGAGAGCGCGAGCAAGAGAGAGACAGATCAAGAGAAAGTTATGATATTAAAGATATTCCTCAGAACAGCCCTGGCGGTCTGATTTGACCTTCAAGCAACAAGACAAAGATAAGAGGAGAAGAAATGTCTGAATTAGCATCGACACGCATTTCACTCCCACGCAAGCCAGGGGTTTGATCAGCCAGTGGAACGACACACACACACACACACACACACACATCCACGCATGCACACACACACAGACGTATGTACAGTCAGCACTGGTGTGTGGCTCGGAGCACTGAGAGATTCAAAGTTTGCCATCACTCCTGACTTTATACGGCGCTGAGAGAGTCTTTCCAATTAAAATTAGAATCTTGAACGTTCCCATTTAACTAGTGTTTAAGCACCTTCAGCGTGTATGTGATATCCCCTCCAAACCAAACTGTCTAATGTGTGATGTTGTACTTATTCAGTTATGCCAAACCCTCTCTGGTGGTCCAACCACTGCTGTTCATAAAAGGCATCACTGCCTGTGCACCACTGGAAGTACTGTTGCTTTCCTGTTATGTCACACCAATACACCAGATTATGAAATTGCAAATGAAAAGGCTTTCGTGAATGGGCAGTATAGGCTGAATGATTATTGTATAATCAATTATAAATACCGCTCAAATGTAAATATAAATATAATAAATATTACCACTTGGTGGTCATTGCTTAAAACGGAGGTGAGCCTCAGTAAAGTTGCAGTGAACGTTAATAATTTTTAATGCATATTCTAGCATAGCAAATAAAAAAGGCAAATCGGAAAATAAAAACAAGAATATTGCATAATATCTGAAAAGGGTTTTTAGATTACTTGAGGCGAAAAAGGGGTTTTGTTGATAAATACAAAGTCTGTGATGAAAAGCAATAGAAATTAATTTGTTGACTTAATAAGGACACGGTGTTGGCATGTTGATTCTTTGAACGGTATAATCTCATTACACAACACTTTTAAAAGTAGGTTTGCAGATCTTTAGATGACTCACACACATGCATGCACACGGACGCACACATACACACACGAGCTGCATTCGCCTGTGATCTCATCCCAAATTCTTAATTCTCCAAAGCCATAACCAAGTAATCCATTCCCCTGGGACACTCCTTTTTTCCCATCATTTCACACAGGCCGGGGGGACCTCCTCCAGGAAATTTTGAGCGCCACACACTTTATTTCCTGCATTCTGGTTAATTTAATGCACCAGTTTATAATGGAAATGTCTTTATTTATGGGAGAAAAACACAACATTCAGGCACCAGGTGACAATTCAAAATATAATGGAATATAATGCAGTAAGGCTCTCAGGCAGTATTGCTTTCAAATATTCTCCTGTAGATCAACTTTTCTCATTTATTATCCTTCATTCCTTGTGTGGGCGGTGGCGAGTTTGGGCTGTGTTATGCCATTTTTCCACTCCTCGCCAGAATCCTATTGCCATTTGCTGGCAAAATTACAATAGTATTGTAATGTGATCTTGTATGTGACATCAGCGTTTCTGAAAAATTTGAAAAGCTCCATTTCCAGTGCTGAAAAACACCAGATTAGTGGCTGGAGGGCCACTGATCTGGTGTTTCTGCCGCTAAGTTTTAGAGGGATTATAAATGAGAGGAACAGGATGGCTCCTGAGTGTTGAACAAACACCAACACACAGCAATTCATCCGCATCCCTGCATCATTTTACAGCAGGGATATACAACCAAACTTGTATACCTCTGTCGAGATTTACAACTCGTCCAGATTGCATTCACATCAGGCTTTAAAATCCACTGAGCACTTTCGCATTGATTCTCCTCCTTTCCCATGGCCAAACACAGGCTCTCCGGCTGAATCTATTCCCAAATAAACCCCATTTTGTGACGCGTGATGCAGCGGGTGAGTTAAGTCGGGCCTCATTGAAGTGAATCAAACAGAAGCTAGCGGAGCTGAATGGAAACGGAATGAATTGAAACGCCATTGAAATGCCACCTATGGAGACGCACTGAATAGGACATTCAGGGAGTGAGAGTTGTGTGTTTGGAGCTGCTCCGTGCTGGTGGGGGTTGATAAGCACTGCTACGTGTGTGTGTGTATCTGTGTCTGTGTGTGTGTGTGTGTGTGTGTGTGTGTGTGTGTGTGTGTGTGTGTGTGTGTGGTATCACAGGTTTGATCTAAGCTGTAGCAATTGTTCTCATTCTCACACTGCATTATCATATAGCAGACAGGCAGCGGATGAGCTGGGCTTCTGTGTCTGTGCGCGTGTGTTTGTGTGTATGTGTGTGTGTGCGCGTGCGCGCTTAGGTTGCCTATATTCAAAAGATGTAATCAGTGTTATCAATGCCCATGCATGTGATGGAGAGAGTCATCGGGGGACCCCGTTGGGGGGGCTAACACTTTAGCGAACCACTGATGTGGCAGGGAGCGATGAAACTCACCTCTCTCACTGAAGCTGTTGTGCGTGTCGCATTATTGCCTGATCATATATTTCATAAGCAGCAGAATGTATAAGTAGCACAATTAGCATAATGCCTCAACACGCCGCCAAATCCCTTGGAACTATACTTTCAGTACCTGCTGTGTCTGTGCAAAAGCTGAATATTTAAAGTTGACTAAGGAGTCACACTCTACAATGTTTTCTCTATGGAACATTACTTCAGATGCAGGACTCCCAGAATAGATCTACACTGTTTTACCAAAAATAAACAGAAGGCTAGTTCCCATGCAGCCGCATTGACATAAACTTTTATTTTTAAGTCAATTTTTACTGTATTTATTATTGTTCAATGTTGTTTGTGCTTGCTTAGACTTTAAACAGCAATAGCGAATAACATCCTTCGGGCAAACAATTATGACTCATATATTCGACGCTTTATTGAAAGAAAGTGCCTCTTCAGGTATTTATCTGGAGGTTCTGAGACGGTGCTGAACTGGGCGGTGTTAAAAATAGCTTCTGCATTTTTTTTTTTAAATAATTAGCCATTTCTACGTTTTCTTGTAGGGATACCAAAGCTCTGAGGGCGAAAAGAAAATGATCGATTCACAAAATGGACAAACGTATGTCTTCTTTTCTTCGACCTTCCTTTCTCCCCCCCACCCCTCTCTCTCTCTCTCTCCCTCTCTCTCTGTCTCTCATGTTGATCTTGCAGCAAGGAGAGTGGTTGTTTGCTGCACTGGCAAAAAGTCAAGGTCCATTATGATTCATACAGTTTCTTCCTGATTGCATTTCAAGCGCGTGCACGCACACTGACATACTCTCCGATAGACACACACAGTCCAGTGCAAGTGCACACGCATTCAAGCACGCAATTACGCGTGCCTCTTGTAATAAGCTCAGACACACATATATAATGACACACACACACACACACACACACACACACACACACACAAACAGGCATGCCCTTGAACCAGGCTTCAGTTGATAAATCTACTTTAGTAGGCTATTAGAACAGAAGCTGCTCTCCTGAAACCAGCGTATTCCGCTTCAAAATCAATTCTCTCACTTGTGTTGCCCGAGCGGCGTGCATTTCTCTAATCTGTGTGTGTGAATTTCTCTCTTCCTCTCCAGTATATAGTATATATAGTACAGTAAGAGCGTGTGTGTGTGTGTGTTGGTGTAACTCCCATCCACAACACACACATATCAGACGGCCCAAATTGGTCCCCTCGTTTCTCTATATTAGCTGGAGTTCAGAGAGAAACTGTAGCTCCCTGTGTGCAGCTGGGTGTGTGAAGCCATCCTGCATTAAATGTCTTCACTACTACTCTCTGTTTTCACAGAAATCTGAGGTTTTAATTCTAGATTTCACACAATCTGGCTGATATTTTATAATATGCAATATATTACAAATGCTTTTATGCTTTTTTTCCCAAAGCGACTTACAGTGACTATACAGTTACAAGCATTAAGGACCAGGTACGTGTTAAGCATCTGGCTCAAGGACGCTTACAGGTAGCGTGGGCATGCCGGGGATGGAACCCTCACCCATTGGCTGGCAGTCAATCACCCTGACCACTAACCAATCATGCCTCCATATCCACAAAAATGTAGTATTGTGAGATAGATAGATAGATCGATAGATAGATACGGTAGATATCCATAAAGTGTCACCATAAAGGCCTTGCTGTAGTAGTGTGCACATTTATAGCATGTACAGTACATACAAACACACACAGTTTGGTGGTGGAGGCCCCTTAATTCCAGAAGAAGTGTATCTCTACAAGTCAAGCATTGGCTAGGTTGAAGGGGTTTTGTTACACTGTATCTAATAATAACAAAATTATGTACATACATTTAATGACGTTAATGGAGTTTTATGCTTCAATGCTATGCTATTAAAACTTATTTTTGGGAGTGGCTTAAAAAGTGACATGAAAAATCGTACCTAGCATACCTTTAATATAAAGCAAAAGACAGCACAGAGGGATTCAGTGAAAAGTCTGTTTTCTGTCTTATTGCTCCACAGCTGGTATCTCTCTCATCAAGTCTCTCCAGTAATCCTGCTGTGTCATGGAGCCCAGGTCTGAAAGCTCCCTGTAGCCCAAGACAACTGCTCTCCGTTCTCTTTGTAGCAATTAATTATCATCGCCATGGTAATTACCAGCAGTGCGTACGAATCTGTTATCATAAGGCCTCATGAGGAAATATTTGCCGCAAGATTATTCACTGGGAAACTTTTTAAATGCCATGGAGATTTTCTCTAGTTCCGATGTTCACGGCTGATGTTGCTCTAGTAGACCTTTAGCAATCAGATACACATTGCCTCGGTATTTAAAATTTGATGCTAGCATTTTTGCACTTCATGTGTTTAATATTTCAGCCAAACAATCACACAGATGTGATATTTATTGATTTCAGATTATTAATTAATGGTTGTTTAGTGAAGTGGAAATTCAGATTTGGCTGCCCCGGCTTTTTCTTCTGAAATACTAACTATACCAGTTTTCCTTTTCAGATATTCCCTGGCTTTCACATATTTATATTTCACATTTAAAGGCACATTTCACATTACTTTTGAACCACTATTACAATTTACTATGTACTCATTTAGCAGACACTGAGTGACTGACAGTAGCTACAAGTACAGCCATGGAAAAAATTAAGAGACCACTGCACATTTTTTAAATAATATATATATAATTTTGTAATTTTGTATTTAATATACTTTATTTATATTCATATCTATTTGTTTTTTTAATTTTTAAATTTAAATATTTTTTACATTTATAATAATTGTATTTTATAAAAATTATATGCAGAGGTCTCTTAGTTTTTCCATGGCTGTATATGAACAAGTAGAAGGTACAGTATAGTATAGGATACTTAGGAACAGGTAAGGGTCCCAGTATTTAACAGCATGTAGGCATTATACTGTAGAAAATACAAGCATTTAGGAACCGGCTTTGGTCGTAGTAAGTACACCCTGTACCTTCAGGGAAGTCATTTAATAGCTGGGAATTTGTCACAAGAGACAAAATTCTACATAGATCTTCAAACCACACCCTTCAAATATAAGTACAATAGGCTAATGGCAGCAATTTCTTCATGCATTAAAGGTGACACTTTTCATGATGTTGACTAATAATGGAAGATAAATGTTTTTGACTAAAATGTTATGATATTGCTATTTTTACATTTATTTTCTAAGTTCAAATATACTAACTGCAGCAAGCAGGCATGTCATCTGTCAGTATATAATGGCTCAGAAGAAATGATAGTGCATTCCTACAAGAGATACAGTAGCTAACTTGAAATGCATGCATCAATCCTTAAAAAAGACTAAAGTTCGTAGATGTTAAAACCAGGCCCTCCCAACCCAATCACCTTAATCTAATGGAGGCTAATGCATTAAAGGGGATCTCTACATGCCTTTTACTGTCTGTGCCCTGATAGTGGATAAGTGATCATTATTGTAGAGGCTGAATGTTGTAGATGACACAGAGGGATTGGTTGATCATACCTGACCTGTCCAGTGTTGCATGTTTTTCTCATTAGATCGAGAACAGAGCTGCTGTTATTGTGAGTTTACTGTTTACTGTTGCACCTCATTCCATGAATCCCAGTGTGGAAGCTCAGGCATGTCCAGGCTGCAGTTGCACAGAGTTTACTGGAAGGTTATTTGGGGAAAACGGTGCATTTTTTGCACTGGGACAAGGGTTATCGGGGCAGAAAATGCATCATGTGGAAGAACGGATGCGGCTGCAGTTTGCGCTTCTGATGTCATCAGGACAGTGCTGTTCGCCAGATCTGCTCAGGCCTATTTGATCTAATGTATTTCCAAACACGGCTCCACTAATCACAACCTCAAACACGCACACACACACACGGAAGTTATCAAGAGAGTTTTCTCTTCATTAGTCTGTTTTTCTCTATCTGTTCTCCTTTCTGCCTGTCTTTCTGCCTGTGTTGCTCTTCATTATTTCTTCTGTCTGACATTCGAAAGGCCAAATCTTTTTTTTACTTCGCTTTCTGAGACCTTCATGGCCATGTGCTGTAATACCAGAAAGGCCTATGGGTAACGAAAATGACCAAACATGACCATGTCATGTTTCATCAAATTATATTTAGTTTCATAGCCTTTCCATAGTGTTAAAGCTGCACAGGATAACTTGGTCAAAAGATGCAAATACACTATGTATGTTAAGGTGTCGTGTCAGCTTTGAGCAGACCAACTAATATATTTTCGTTTTTTCCATAGACCTGCAATGTCGTGTCAACACTGCTCGCATCGGCAGCGCCTTCTGGCTCTAAATTTTATAAAGTAAATAGGAGCACAGAATGGCGTTTTTCTTATTTAGTTTTGGCTCACGTTAATTTATGTGCAAATATTGAGCTTTTTACATTTCAGATACATTGAGATCTTCGTTTGCAAACTACTGAAAGTTAAAAGTCAGATGCCGGCGCGCGTTATGCACATCACCCCTTGCCAAACTCTTTTGGTTATCCTTGAAAAAGAATGCCAAAGTTGTAAAACTAACACAGACGGACATAGCTGAGCTCTTACTAAGATAAGTTGCTATGGTAACATCAAAGGGGTTTCAAATTCGCAGAGTGATTCGAGTGACGTGAGTGATATTATATATGTGCTGGAGTGATAGCTCGCATGTAGCAAAATGCTACCTTTTACTACTTAACTGTCTCGTAATTTACAAACACCAGTCTTATCCAGTGGGAATCTGTGCCTTTGACAAAACGTGTAAGTTTGCAACACATTGCACACTGCAGGCGGATTACCGGCGGATTTTATCCGCCCCGCACTCTATGTAATTTGCTCATGATATACGTTGCACTGCATTGCTCGTGAAGTATAAACTGAATTATGCATGTTTTAGGACAGTTATGTAGAATCACAAATATATTAACATATTATGACATCAATTCAGGTGAGCAACAAAGTTACATGAATACAACGTTTAACAACAGTTGGATCAATGAAATGGTGGGCAAGGGGGCGGGGCAAAAAGACAAGCAAAGGGTTTATTGTAGTGCATTTCTGCTTCTACAATGTATTTCCATTGCATCGTCAGTAAAAAAATAAACAGTGTGCAACAGGCTTTAGACTTGTTCCCAGGTCTGGGTGGGCACACTGCTTCATTGGATTCTCATATGGCCGTTGTGCTGCACCTGGACAGCTGTCACCTGCTACAGCATGTTGACTGGTTCTTTTGAGTGTAGGCTATATGTTTACAGGCTAGTGTTTCTGGATCACTGAAGGAGGCAAAGAGCAGTGTGCATTACCATGGTAATTCTTGCTGATACATACCCACATCAATTCCTGTTTACTAGTATACATGTATTTCCCTCCCTACTGTACTATTCAGTGCAGTGGTCACAGTCCTCATTAGGAAACCAGCCAGTCGGCCCACACACTGTAGATTGCTTCAAATAACACCTTTACCGAAATGCTTTCCTCTCAAAAATTCTCGCCAGGTTGACCTATTCCCATAATGATAGCAATTAAAAGTTAAATCTTTAGCATGAAAAAGTTATTCGATGCAGCTTCAAACTGTCATGTCCTCAAGACATCCTCTTTCTTTCTCTCCTCTCCCAACTCCATTTTTCATCTTTGCCTTTTTTCTCCTCTCACCCCCCCCCCTCCCCCCCTCCCTGTCTTCTCTGCATCCTCCTTTGACAGATAATGTCTTTCTCTCTAAAACTGTGTCAGCAGAGAAGTAGGCGCTGCTTGG
>JAODLI010065640.1:0-14738 GCA_027575585.1 Percopsis omiscomaycus
TGTGTGTGTGTGTGTGTGTGTGTGTGTGTGTGTGTGTGTGTGTGTGTGTGTGTGTGTGTGTGTGTGTGCGCGCGTGTTTCCTCACTTGATGAGTTGATGAGGTGACGCAGGACTGCAAGGGAGCCCATCCTGTTCCTCTCATTGCTGTTCTCTAGCTTCTGCAGGACAAACGGCACCAGGCGGTCT
The DNA here is from genome assembly GCA_027575585.1 of Percopsis omiscomaycus. Classification (NCBI taxonomy): domain Eukaryota; kingdom Metazoa; phylum Chordata; class Actinopteri; order Percopsiformes; family Percopsidae; genus Percopsis; species Percopsis omiscomaycus. Next base: position 187 of record JAODLI010065640.1, read on the forward strand.
GGGAAGGAGTTAACTGAGAGAGAACATGACTCAAGTTAACTAACAGTTACAGTAAGGTACTGTATGTAGTAAAGTCAAGATCAAAAAATAGATGGATAGATGGATGGATGGATGGATGGATGGATAGATAGAAAGAAAAAAGTAGGACAGGAGTTTACAGTTTATCCCATGGGCTACAGGGTGAGCATGCTAACGGCTAATCTCATTACTTTTCATGTGACCCCAGAGATAGAAACACACAGAAAGACTACTTTTTGCTGGACAATGTACATGCTTTACATAAATGGCAAGATTGTATGTATGATCGTGATAATTTTTTGTATGACAATAAGTCATTACTCCACAAGACCACTACACAAGACTACAAGTCGTGTGCTATCTTTGCTCTTCTTATTTCCTGTGCAACATTACCAGAATGGGTCAACGTTCTGTGTATGAGCCCAGGGTTGTTAATGATAGTTGATTTGTTTTATGCTACTAAGCACCTTTCGTACCTAGCAAGCTATAGCAGCGCAGCACCTCATTGTGGTTCTTGACAGTTGGAGGGTTGTTGTAGTCCACAAGGCCACACACCTGCAGGTGAACCAAATGATAAAAGTATTCAAAAGTATTAAAAGTCATTTAACAATTCAACATTTACATTTACAGCATTTAGCATTTTATCCAAACGCTTTTATCCACGGTTTTATCCAAAGCGATTTACAATTAGTACTTTGTCAACAGTTGAACTGGTTAACCACCAGTTTTTGCAAGCAGATAACATTCTCCTAGAATAAGGACAGCATCATGTAACAAGGTTACTTTACCTTTGCACAACATTACTCAAAGGTTTATAATTCGCTACTCAAAACAGTCAATAATTACAATAATCGAAAGTTATCATTCAATCCTTAAACAGTCAATAATTGCTAACTGCCAAGTGCTTAATATTCTTAGAGCTGATCTAACATAGTAGAAAGAAGGAATTGGAGTCTTTTCAAGGTTGAGTTTATGGTGATGCGAAGACATCCAAGCACTGATGTCAGCAAGGCAATTAGAGATTCTGGTTGAGATCTGCATGTCAGATGGGGGGAATGAGAGGTAGTGTTGGGTGTCATCGGCATAGCAGTGGTAGGAGAATCCATGAGAAGAGATTACAGAGCCAAGAGATCTAGTGTACAGTGAGAAGAGTAAGCACAGATCCTTGCGGAACCCCAGTGGTGAGCAGGCAGGGTTTGGACAAGTGTCCATTCCAGAGGACTCGATAGGAGCGATCTGTCAGATAGGATTCAACTACAATGGCTGAATAATACATCTAAACTATCACGCCCTCTGTCTCTACTCCTCCATAGAAGCCAGCGCCCTCTCTCCCTACAAAACTACACTTATCACTTAGTTACTCTCCCGTGCGTTTATTCTAGAGATTTATTATACTGCATTTGTGTTCCCTACCTGTACCGTAACAAAATTAAACAGTGTTTTAATAAATGTCATGCCTACTTCCAATAACTATTGTATTTCACAATAATTTCTTCAACACAAAAAAAATTCAATTATTTAATGTTGTAATTGAATTTTGGGAAAGGGTTTATTCAAACAAACATGCATTATCAATTACTGTTTGTCAGCTAGTGAACACGACACTGATGTCTGCCATGACAACATAACATACCAACAACATAACATACCAACATAACATACCAACAACCAGCAAAGTCACTGCGGTAAACTGTGGTTTTAGAGTGGTTCTCTGGAGAGTCACAGGGTTTTGGAAACATATGACTATGGCAACTTGCTGACAGTCAGGGGAAGTCTGCCATAATGTGACCACAATTCCCAAAGAGTGAAACACCTACTAAAATGTACCCTTACTAAATGTGTATTTAGTTGTTGTGTAAAAGGTCTGCAACTGTGTACTTTGAGAGATAGCAGGACAAAGACCAGTCACACCACTTGAAGATATTCTAATGGGCTTTGATAAGGCTGGTAAATGGTTTAAAAGAACAGCCCAATGTTTCTCCCATTTAAATTTCTCTATTGTCCAAGCTGCCGTCATATTAGTTCCACACCAAATTATGTATCGATTCCAGGGGCTCCCAAACATTTTCCTTACAGAGAAAAGATGAATAGATGTGGCTCACTGCTGACCAAAATGCACATGGACTGGATGGTAACACAGTGGCTGTAACTATTTGGTTATCTTGTGGGTCAAGAACACTACAGTGTGTGTATTTGTACTGTATTTACCTGTTGATGGAGTGCAAACAGCAGACCATCTAGTTGTGTCTCCAGCACCCTGCTGCCCATGTTTACAGAAGCATCTAGCACTTGGCACAGACTCTGGAGAGAAAACAGGATACATTTTTTTTAAACATGTGTTTTGGCATATATCCTGGGTTTCTGGATATATGCCCCAGAGACACACAACTGTATCAATAGGAACATAATCAAATTCACAAACCTAATTTATATAATAATATATTTTATACGATTAGTAAGTATTACTGTAGTGTTAAGCTATCAAGACTCTCAATACATATAATATCTGGTAGTGACCATAATTGTTGGCTGACAAAGTGAGTTACAGTGACAGTATTTGTACATATGTACAGTAGGTGGCAGACCAACAGGGGCCTCTGCTCCAGCCATTAGGGACTTACTTTGCTGATGATGTAGTGCTCACTGTTTTTCTTGTAAAGAGACAAGATGGCAGGGATGAGTTTGGGAATCTGTTCCTCCAGTTTATCACTGGCCATCAAATGGCACATGGAGCCCACCGCCTCCGCTACGGTTATCCTCAACTACCAAACACAAGGAGAAGGACATGGAACTTGTGACTGGAGTTTGTCCTTGTGTTCGACACCAGAATTACAACAAAATACAGTTCTGGGGCACTGTAACACAATTGAGTAGTGCGCCTTTAAACACAGGGCCTACTGGCTTAGTAACTGTTCAGCTTCTCTCACAGGCCGGAGAGAGGGTCACGGAGAAGCACAGGCAGAAAATACTAAGAGGGACATTCAATGCTGTGAAGATTTTGGGTCATGCTGCAGTGAAATCTAATTATTGCTAATGGGTTCCCTTCCTTCGCTAATGCAGCACAACAGACACACTGGCTAGGACGACTATGTTAATATAGTCTACGGAAATGTTTCCAAAAGTGGGTTGTGAGCTGGTGTGGAGTGGGTCGCGGACGTGTGCTTCGGCTCCGTCAAAAACTTTTATTTTTATACTTTTACCGAACTATTGATGCACTTTAATTTTGAAAAGGTGTGTAGTTGTTTTGAACAGTGCATATAGACATTGTGGATTACTGAACAAATTGTTTTGTGAAATAAATTATAATGGTTAGGAAATTAAATTATTTTTGGGTCGTGACTTAATGACCAAGGACAAATGTAGGTCCCGAGTTTAGACCAGTTGAGAACCACTGGTCTACGGTTAAGACTCATTACTCAGTAAGTATTCTACCGTTCGCGCTCAAGTCCTTTTTTGTGCAAATTTCAGTTACGCGTATTCTCCCCTAAGCACTCCGATCACGCCCACAGCGCTTAACTTCAGAATGAAGGTGGGCACGTGAAAAGGGCATGATTTGTTTAAAATAGAAGGGAACTGAGTCCCACCCTCGTCCATTTTGGCTGTCGGAAAAACGTGGAATGTGAACTTTCGCATTTAACCTTAAGAATGTTATTGAAATCCACTCAAACAATAAATAAGACTGATTTAGAAAATAAATGCAAAGGGAGAACTATATTTCGAATTGCCTCAAAGGAAAGCATTTGTTTCTAAAAAAAATAAAAGTAAATATACCAAACTACACGTGTGCTGGGCCTATAAAGACATGTTTGGATATTCATTTTTTAAAAACACGAGGAAAAAGTGCAATGAAATGCATGTTCCAATGCACACGTTTGCACTTATGCTTAGTAGCCCATTACTAAAATAAGTAATCGATCATCGTGACTCTTCGAAGGTACTCTCCATTAGCTAAATTGATTAATGAATGAGTAATGCTATGCTATTGGTGGAGGAAAAATTTTTTTTTAATGAACGGTAAATGAAGCTAACGATGGCGACGTCGGGCAGAACACGCAAGACCAATTTCAGTGAAGAGGAGCTGGAGGTTTTAGTTCGATTGGTGAAAAGGCACCATGCCTTATTGTATGGTACGGGTGCACTGAAGATTGAGCCACGGCGGAAAACTGCAATTTGGTCTGAAATCGTGAGGTGGGTTCAGTGGGTAGATGCAAACGTAGCATCTCCGACCTGAAACACAAATGGAGAGATCTGCACACCTCTGCACAGACTCTCCAGAAGCTGGCGCCATGCACCAATGCAAAACATGTAACAATATCATATAGAGTTACAAGAAATGTTGTAGTTCAAAAATAAAAGACAAATACCGTGATTTTTTCAACTTTATTTGTACATGTATAACACATGTTGAAAGTAGGTTTACCGCCGACTTAAAAGGCAATACTGTGTTTTGCCTTTGGCGCTTGTCCTAATACAGCCCTCTGAAACGCGTAGATGGAAAGTGTTTAAGTCAAGGGGAGAATGCGCGTAAATGAAGAAACGCCCAGATTTGGGGGTTGTTCCGTCTGAAACGCGTAACTGCCTTCATGGCGTCCAAACCACAAACTTAAGTCAAGGGGCCTGAGAAGTGCTTAGCTGCGTGCTTTTTTTTTAACTTACGTGCATGGGAGAATACGCCCCTAAGAGAGCAGCAAGAGTGGATACGGAGAGTATTTGATCCTTTAATGACGTTTTTAAAAGCTATTTTACACATGTTTAGTGCTAGTAGTAAGCATGCAGCTTTATCATTTGAAGAGAAAAGAACCAATACAATGGATTTGAACTGGTACAGTACAAAGGTCTTTAGAAATAGATATTAGTATGATTAATGGTTAACAGCAAAAATCCATGAATATATTTTTCAAAGTAATCACCAGAAAAAAAAATCTGAACTGAAATTCAGAATGTCGACGTTTAAGCTTGTCCCTTCCCTGTTATTAGCTGTTGAGGGCTATTGGCCCTAGTACTCATGTCAGTATAATATATGTATACTATACTATACTATATTTTTATGCTGTAGGAGTTCTCAAAATGTTTGTTGTGAACTATAAAAATCCTTCCTTCTGCTGCACAAATGTAGTCACACACAAAAACACTGACAAAAATATCAACATAAAATGATCTAAAAAGAGGATATTCCTGGAGCTACGCCAGCCCAGGGGTACCTTACCTTGGGCTCCCTGCTTTGAAGCCAGCTGTTGAAGAGGATATCGTACGCAGAGTAGATTTCACTCGAGAACGTGTCTTTTCTGACGGTGGGATCTGGGGCCTTGTCGAGGTTGGCAAGGTACTCCAAGACACTATCGCTGAAATGGGACAGAGCTGAGACGAGCCAGAAAGAATGTGTATAATTAAAAGACAAACTATTACACTGGGGGAACACTAGAAATATACAATACAATAAAAGTGTAATAGGTCGAGTATATACAGTAGAAGGTTCTTACCGAAGGAGAAGACCCATTTCATGTTGTCCTGTTTGGCCAATCCTAGCATGGGCAACATGGTGCCAAGGATGGCATTTAGGAAGGGCACCATACCGTATACTGGAGAATAAAAAAAATAAAAATAAAAAAAGGTTATAATGTCTATCCTTAACAAGGACGTACAGTTCTATTTTTCACACAGATACCTTGTTGGACACAGGTATTCCTGCTTTATTAACCATGTATGTGCATGTCGGGTGCCTCTGAAATTAGAATCACAGTTAAGTGTGGAATTTGTCTATGCTTGCCATTAGAGTCGGAGAGATTGGCCAGGGTCTGGACTACAAAGAAGTGAGGTAGGACTCCTGGCTGGAATTTGCTCAAAATCTCCTCCATGATGTCATTGATGTGCTTGTTACCCACGGCAACCAGGATGTTACTGGCTGACTGCTGCCAATCTGGGATTACATCCTAAATGAACCAGGAAGACAGAGACAATTACAATGGCTGTTTCCTGAGTATAGAGGAAAAACAAGACAACTGTTTGTTCCTAGTCAGCATGACATGGATTAGATTAGAAACGTCACAACATGTTGAGTCTTTGGCAACAAACTTGAAAGAACTAATTCATATTTTTTTTCACGCAATTAGAAGTTGCTGCTGAAATAGTCATTTCGTTTGAATGCACCACTTTTTACAGTAAATATACCTAGTGTTTCTCAGCAATCTTTTTGATTTACATACCAAGTGAGCCACTATGCAGACGTACCTTGGATCGTGTCATCTCGTCAGAGGCCAGAGAGATGATGCTTTTAACCCTGGGATGAGAGATCTCCTCTATCTTGCTGCTAACAATCAGTTCAATAGTGCATAGAATCACCACTCTGTGGCTCACAACCAGCTACAGGCCAGGACAGGAGAGAAGGGATTCAAATAAGATACAATAATTATATCCTGCAGTATGGAGACTTTAAAATGTTACATCTAAAAATCTTAGTGACTTGTTAAAAGTGAAGCCTTTTGTTTGTATTCGCTCATGTCAGTGTCTAATTGAACATTGATACAGCTAACATTATGAATTATTAACATAAAATGATTCTGCAGAAATAGATATATACTGAACATAGATAGTTCCTTTTAACGATTCCATGAACAATCTAGAACTATACTACACTGCTATGAGGTGTAGTTCCTGTTTTGGTCTCAGTTTTATAATCCTTTAATTCTTCTGCGTTCTCTATTAGCACCGGCTGCTGGCAAATTACTGTAGATTACTTGATACGCGCACAGATTTCTCTGCAGTATCTACCACTCTTATCTCCTTCTTGGACAGTTACCTCATAGTCTCTCCCCATAAATGGAAAATAACCATACAGTACATGCATTTTATATTACATAATAACATGTATGTTATATATGTATGAATGGAAAATAACCAATCAGTAAACCTCCTGCATATGAATATCAGCAGCCAGCAAAGAGAAAACAAGGCAATGTTGAAGCTATGGTCAAGCTAACAACACACATATGTTGTGATGTTTTCATTCAGTCATTTACAAAAATGTATTCATTCAGATGTATAGCATTATTTTGAGACTAGCATGCCTAAGCACCCGAACGTACTGCACACCAGTCCTATTGGCCTTATTTCACTAGTTATCAAGGTAAGCTTATATACAGGAAAACTGATAACATATTGCAGAAGTTGCAGCTGTGACAGTGTATTTCAACCTTGATGCATATCTAACAACACAGTTGTTTCAGTGTATTAATGCAATCATTGTCAAATCCTGCAGTTTCTACCTTGGGGTGCTTCAGGAGGTAGTCCTGACACATAGCCAGTACTCGGTCTGGCTGCTGTTTTCCCAGGGTCAACAGGGACTTCCTGACCTGCTCCTGAACGACTGAGTCTTTATCGGTGGCTGCATCTAACAGAGCCAGGGTCACCTCTGGATTACAAACACACCGGCATTAAGACTTAAACGAATCACCACAACACAAATATATACAGTATTAACTAGGTCACCTTAAGAGTAGCACGAGAAATGACAAGACACAAACAACAGCATGCATTGCAGGTACACTATAATCTTGGGATAGAAAACAGACTAGAATTATATCTGGAGCACACAGCAGACAAGATGTTTAACAGTGTTTACCTCAATTTGTAATAGCCTGTTTTACTGTTATTGTTGATACATTATGTTAAAACCACATGTAGTATTTCTATTCATAGACTGTTGTTAATTTGCTGAATCCCTTGCACTTTGTTAAATGTTCTGTATTGTTTCTTACAGTTCATTGACAGGACCAAGTGTTTTATAGGCAAGTTCAAATGACAACTGAAATGACACTGAAACAAGAGGGATTCCAAAAGGACCAGATAATTACACTAGAAGTAGAATAAAAATAATCTTCCAACAGAGCCAGTGTCACAGCAAACGACAGAAAGAAAATAAAAGAAAAACTCACGCTCCACATCTGTGCCGTCCATGGTGTCGGGCAAGGGGCTGAGGAGAGAGCTTAACTCTGGGAAGACAGGCAGGTGGGGGCTGCTTGGACTGTGTATAAATAAAATAAAATTTACATTTGCCTTCTTTTTTTTAATTTATTATAACGTATAAAATAATAACTTCTATTATTATATATTTTAGTTTGAATTTGTGTTTCACAAGTGTGTCAAAAACATAAGATGGGTTTATTTTTTTATATTCTTATGAGTGCTAGTAATAAAAGTTAGGGAATTAATTATAGCATGAAATATGATGTAGACCATGTTCAGTCAACACAGGAGAACCACTGCACCATACCTGAAGTCCATGCTGTAAACATGCTTAACTCTTTTTCATGCATGTTAACTTACAACTGAACTGAAGTTGCTGCATGACAATCGAACATTACTGTGTTGGAGAGTTGAGCATATTAAGTATTTAAGTTGTTCTAACAACACAATAAGTCAATTAAAACAATTAAGTCACAAACTAGTGCAAACTAATTCAATCACAAGTAGTATAAACAAGTAACTTGGTAACAATAAAGCATTCAAAATCTCGGCCCCATACTCAATTCTGCTATTAAGAGTCAGTATTGGACTTATATCCAATATCAGTATCAGATCGGTGCATCCATAGTGGCTTGACCCTAGTGGCTTGGACACACAGTAGCAGATACACTACCTTGATGTTAACAACAGGCCTTTTATTTTGGATGGATATCAATAGTGTATGAGCCTGTATATAGTACGTCAGGAGAATACTTAAATTGCTATATTACACAGGTCCCAGCGTATAGCATATTATCATTCCAAGTTTCCAAAGAAACTTCACAATTTGGATTTCACAATGGCAGATGTCCATGTCCCTACAATGGAATGCACACCCGATTGATTATGTTGTGTACTGGGTTTAGCACATCAGCATACAGTATAAACTGACACGGAGAAACAACTACACGACGAAGCATATTTAACAAATACTAAACCTAGTAATAACATAGATTAAAGCAGTAACAAACACACCCGAAGCAGGTTAAGCCAATTCAGCTGGGCAAGAAGCTAGCACGAAGCAGCAATGACATTCAAACAGCACAATTTTTCACACAGCACATCCAAAAAAAGTTTTTTCCTGACATTGATTCTGGAAGTTGCTGTCTACTAGTGTGAAGATGCTTGTTAAGCTATCTGCTCCAAGCCTATTAATACCGTGCTGTACAGTATATCTGCTAACGTTAGTCCTTAGCTACGGAAGAGCAGCAGAACAACTAGCGTCGTCACATTACAGGTTAGGGAAAGACAGAAAACACCTCCCGTTAGTTGTTGCTTACCGACAGCTAGTTAGCTCCCACAGATGAAAAGATGAGTATTTTCTGGGTTAAGCCAAAGATTTGCTCCAACAGTTAGGACAGAGATGTGTGCGCCTCTGTCATTACAGGTGTAAACATGATGGTCATGTGCCTCCAGTCAGCAAGAACGTATAGAGTAGTGGGCGGGGCTTTCCAGACTCATGATCACAGAACTATACTAGACTAAAATGTGTACACTGCATAAATCGTTTTCTTATATGCAATTAATACAATAGAAATTACAACAGAATATACTACAATTAAAGACAGAATGATAAAAGATACAAATTAGTTGATTAAATATTTCATAAAAGAGTGCATCCATAAAAGCTTCTATCAGAATTGTGTATATTATGTTCATAGCCTAATGCATGACTATAGTAGCCATTGACCATGTAATGAGTTAGTACAAAAAAACACACATATATTATCTTTATTTTAACAAAATAATCACAAAGCCCATGATGTGCATTGTTTTTATTCCATTTCAAATATGGGAAAATTACATGAAGAAAATGAATGCTCAGCCACGCTGTAAATAACCTTTTACAAATCTGGCCCCGAAACAATCTCTACAGTGTTCTATATTCTCTATTCCGCATAGAGCTGTATGTGTATGTACAAACAATGCACAGTGTTAATTACATTTATCAAAACAATCAGTATCAAAATACATTAATCTTCAGCTTACACAAAAATATGCTAAAACATTTAGAAATTCAAACCCACCAAAGAGTTGAGCAACAAGAGGTGATAAAGTTTTACCATAGCTAAATAATCATTTTGTTCAGTTTAAGAAATGCAATAAATAAGATGTTAATATTGACACAACCCTATGTAAAGCAGCAGATTTGACGCAGTGCTGGGGATGACAATGCATACATTTTCTTCGGAAAAAAAGATAAACGCTACAAGGCTGCATTTACACAGCCAAAAGAGCATGCAATGTATGTAAGTATTCATGTTCACTGACCTGATTGAACAGGAAAAAAATCCATTCTGCGTAGTTTCTGTTTGCTTGTGCCTGTGTGCTGCAGTCAGATGGTAAGTAAACATTTTTCATAGTAAGGCTATAACCCTTATAGGATTACCTACATTGTGTAAAATAAAAAAGGATTTACCCTGTAGTTTTAGTTATATAGTGATTCAACATGTAATATATAGTGATTCATCAAAAGACACAAAAATAAGTAAAAAATAAAATTCTGATATAATTTTGTTTTTATCCCAATGGGAGCCACATATGTAAAAAACAATAATAATAATTGTACTCATCCAACCTGTCATCTGTAGAAGTGCCCATGCTAACAAGGAGGTGGGACACTTCAAGTGATTCTGCTAGGGGATACATTTCATTTACACACGTAGCTCTAACATGCCACTTCATTGTAGATCAACCAATCAGTGTCCAACGACAGAGGTCACCTCACTGGTGCACTCTTGACCGTAGCAGTCCCGTTCACTGAGCTTGATTGACTTCAGCTGCCGTTCAAACGTGGCGGATGATGATTGAAATAAATGTCTTCATTCAGTATCTATGTACAGTGTAATCACTTCTTTAGTTGTGAACATGGCTGCTGGTCTCATGCAGCGTTGGCAGGCAGATCTCCATTGTGTGGTGTTTTCCTGAAGGGAATAATTACTTATTAGTGAGATATGAAATAGTATTGAATTACCCACCCAGTTTAAATAGAGATGCCAGGACTAAGAGCGTTTATTTCAAGTCAAATAATATGGCACATAGATTACAGAGGAATAATTTCTCTATTTCAACAACAAGAATCCGACTTCATGGTTCCCTCCTCTTTGGAGAACTGTGAGCCATTGTCTTTGCCACAACACATAAAGATATGTGTTATGATAAAGAAATTAGTGTATTTCCTTTGCTAACATATCACCTGGCTGGGTGGCATTAAGATGATATTTATGCTAAGTTCAATAACAGGTGCATAATAAAGGTGTCTCGTAGATGATGCTATTTGGTACTGGGTCTCTATATGATCATATAGCGTAATACATGTGGTTCAGGCAGCGCATGCAGCACCACTGTATATGAACGTGAGGGAACCTACTCGTATTTGGTCAGATTGACTTTGTCGCAGGTCACATCATTGTCCTCTGTGTTTGTGTGTTTTTGAACCTCAGCCTGTTTGTGCACGCCGCCTCTCGGAGTGGCAAGACCCTTCAGATTCAGCTCTCTGCAGCCACAACACACAAACACACTTGAATTGAGGGTGTACTTACATGGTTACTACTGCCGTATATATTTATCATAGCACATCAAAATCTAACTAGTATTGTTTTATTATTGTTTAGTATAAATACAGTGCAATCCTTGGTACTACATGTAGTACCAAGGATTTTGGTACATGGAGATATAGAAGTTCAAGCAATTTCCTCCACTTGACACACACACACACACACACACACACACACACACACACACACAAACACCACACATCCCTACCCATTTCCTTCTCCCTCCTCGAGTGTCTTTAGGCCCGGAACTTTGTGTCCAAAAAGTTTCACTGCAACGAACATGAGCAGGCCGCAGTGGTTGGCATAGCAACAGGTGGCATCTACAGCCACCAACAACACAAAGAATATTGCTATGACGATGCCGACCACAGCCCCTTTGGTCACGGCAGGTTTCACATCGGCTGGAGAGAGAGAGAGAGAGAGAGAGAGAGAGAGAGAGAGAGAGAGAGAGAGAGAGAGAGAGAGAGATTGTCAGATCAATGGTTACAGAAGATGTCATATAATTCTATCCTATAAGCGGTAATAGATGTTCTTGGCGGTCATTTCTTCATTAAAAGTGCAAAACCTCTTTTTTGGGGTCATGGGTCAAAAGATTGTTGATAACCGATGAGTTAGACTACACAGTGAATACATATTCTGTATTTGTAAGGTCATCCTCTGTGGGCTATGTACCAGGGATGGTAAACTTCAGCTTGGCAGGCATAGAGGAACCGTTTGCATTGACTGTCACGACTTCCAGTTGATAGTCGGAGCCAAACGACAGTTCTGGGAGAACAACGGCGGTCGCATCAGGTGACAGCTGCATCTCTTTCCACTCCTCCCCTTCTTTATCCTGGAAAGAGGGAAACGTGTTAGAGGTGAAGAGGGAGAGAGGGATGGAAAAAAGTTGGGCGGATAAAAGCAATGCTTGTTAGAAAAGAAGAAGAATAAGGCCACAGACAGAAAGAACTAAGAAATTGTTGTCTAAACTAGACATTGCATTTCCCTACCGGTCTGTATCGTACGCTGATATGGTGTACAGGAGTCCGGTCCTCTTCATGCTGTTGAAGAGGAACAGAGAACGAGTTCTCCTTTACTTTCATCTGATTGGCCAATAGCACGGGACTGTCAGGCTCACCTGATGGGGGCAGGTGAAGAGATAAAATAACATGAAAAACACAAGAGTAACAGTACACCTTTTTTCCTAGTGTTTTAGTATCATTATAAACAACGCATAGTCTGATACTGATTTTTTTACTTCATGAAGTCATGCAAGCATACTTAGAGTGATTGACAGTTTGATTAACAGTTTGATTACCTTACCTTCTGTTAATGATGTCATTAGCAGAATGAGGCATCATCAGGCATCAGGAAAAATGAATAGAAACAAAAAAAAGTATATATAAATATTCATAGCTTAAATTAGGCTGGATATTCACTCACAAACATGTGATAAACGCTGAATCCTTAGATGAAGAAAACAAAGTAATAAAATAATTGTAAAAAAAATGTGAGGTAATTAAGCAATGTAATAATTTTTACAAATATTTTTAAAAATGTAATTTTTTTATTGTAAATTCATCTAAAATGTTATTGTGCGTAGGACTTACGTTCGCCCTCGGTGCGGACGGTGTACGTCTCTGAAAACCGCCCTACCCCAACAGCATTAATTGCAGCCAAGCGGACTGCGTAGGATGTGTAAGGCAGGAGGGAAATAATGGCCAGGCGGTCTATGACCACACACACACACACACACACACAACACACACACACATTCTTACTGTGCAACGCGAAATCTCTTGATGCATTGCTCGATGGACTGAAGGCCATGCAGGAATACAGACCGCCATCAGAGGGCGCTACATCATCAATCATCAACACCCCATGCAAGACGTGAACACGGCCTGACCCGGAGCCCTGACACGAGTACAACATTTAACACACTGGGCCCTGGGGCAGAAATGGACCATAGGGCCCCCCTTTATCCAAAATTCACATATAGTTAGAGTGCCACTGTAAGTATAAATTTTGGGCAGGATATATTCATTTTCATCTGCATCTTTTTTTCCAGTTCAATTTGGGGTTGATATAAAAATTGTATTATTCATATTATGCACCACTGTTGAAAAGGCTTTCTAATCCTGGCCAAAAATACCAAACATAGATACAAAATATCCATGCTGCTACTGGTAGTTTTACCTGAGGCGAGGACTGTCATCTCCTCCCATTTCTCTGCCGGTGGCTGCCTCCACTGCATGACGTAGCTTGTGATACGGGTCCCCCCATCGATGGGCGGGTATTTGATAGCGAACAGGACTGAGATTGGCCCAGGAGAGACGGACACAGCCAGGGGTTGGCTGGGCTGAGCTGGAGGAGGAAGAAAGGAAAAGTGCTAGGAAAAGTGCTTCTTTGTGCTAGAAAAAGTGCTAGGCAAAAGTTATTAAAACTTTACTTAAATTTGTATTAGGTTGCACAAACAACACACACACACACACACACACATTCTTACTGTGCAACGCGAAATCTCTTGATGCATTGCCCGATGGACTGACGGCCATGCAGGAATACAGACCGCCATCAGAGGGCGATACATCATCAATCATCAACACCCCATGCAAGACGTGAACACGGCCTGACCCGGAGTCCTGACAGAGTACAACAAAGATAGATTAACCTTTTACCAATATCTCAGAGTTATCTAGATCAAGTAGATCATCTATTACACATATCATGATTTGTGTGTGTGTATGTGTGTGTATGTGCGTGCGTGTGTGTTACCCCCACCAGTGTGCGTCCATTGTGCTTGTTGATCCAGTAGAGCTGAGGGAGGGGGTGTCCTGTCACATTACAGGACACAGATATGCTCTGACCCACCGATACCCTCTGCTCGTCTGCACTCACAAACACCTCTGGGGCCTCTGACAGAAGCACAGAGAGAGAGAGAGAGAGAGAGAGAGAGAGAGAGAGAGAGAGAGAGAGAGAGAGAGAGAGAGAGAG
>JAODLI010065651.1:0-14736 GCA_027575585.1 Percopsis omiscomaycus
GAACTAGTTCATTTTAAAATGTGTGAACTGAACTTTGAACTAGTTCATGTAGAAAATGAACTTTCCCATCACTGCTGACAGATGGTCTGATTGTGGCAGCACGATATACATTGAGGTAACTAAGTATGTGGTGTTGCAAGCGTCGGAGGGTGGATGATGAGAGCAAGTGCGAGCCAGAGGAAAACCAGCAAACAGTGGTATGTAAACCAAAAATGACAAACGTTGCAGAACTTAGATAGTCTCTATTCATTGCTGCAATGAGATGCACCTGGGAGCGCTAATCACCCCCACGCGTGCGGTATGGAAAGGAGGCACGGTGCGCGCACATCTTGTCGGTGAGATAAGATGAGTATACTTTCTGAGTAAATAAGACAGATAGGCATAGTGGAAACTCAGCCCTGGAAAATCAGCTCTGAATCGACAATCAATGACTTTAAGCAGGCTGATGGTATCTGGCAGATGGTCTTATTGTGGCAGCACGATAAGCATCTGTACCAGAGAATGCACCAGAATGTTCATCAATGCACTCCAGCTAACAGATAACAAGTAACTCATGCAAAAACATGATGATAGGATCTGTTAGGCTACTTGGCTTAAAATAGAGTTATTATTAAAACCAAAACAACAGTCAACACAATAATTGTGACAGACATTTAAACCATAAATTGCTCTAGTAAGGGAACTGAATAAGGCAAAATTAGGTGATCTAACAGATGCTTTTATCCAAAGTGAGTTACAGTGAGTATAATCACAATTATTAGGCAGGTAAGGGTTAGGCATCTTACTCAAGGATGTTTACAGGAAAGCCCATTCAGGGGCTTGATCACATGATCTTGCGGCCTGGAGTCAAGCCCCCAGACCTCTAGACTGTCCTGTCCCGCTGTAATGGATGAAAAAAATACAGCAAGTAGTAGGTAACCTTAGGTCTTACACAACAGGTGTCGAGACAGCGTTTCACAGAACAATGAAAATCCTAAAAGATGGCTCACACAGAATGTCAACCTCTACTGTAAGACCTACAACCCATCAGAGGGTTGGACATCTGCAGCTCTCCGGTATAGTAACTTTTCTAACCTCTCTTTCTCCTACATTGTCTACACCTCCAGGTGAAGTACAACCCCAACTGCAAGTTTAAGGAGCGCATTGAGGAGAATGGTTACAACACGTACGCCTCGCTCCGCTGGAAACATGGCGGGAGGCAGATGTTTGTTTCTCTGAATGGACGGGGGAAGCCAAGACGGGGTCACAAAGCTCGCAGGAGGCATCCATCTACTCACTTCCTGCCCATGCTTCCCTCCTAGCTGCACAAGCCTGAACTCGGACCAGTGACAGGCTGCCGGCTGGCTTTCTCCCACAGTAGTCCTGATCTAGTCATAACGACTACCATTTCATTATTTTAATTATTCTATCCTACTGTCTCCTTCTTAAGGTTTGATATACTTGCTTGTGAGCTTTCTGCACAGTAGTATTTGTATATGTACTGTACCTTTTAAGTTATTTTCTTCCAGTGAGTATGCTATTCTATTAGCAAGTTTATATTTAAAATTGTAACTCACCTGAAAAGGTTGACTATTGGGATTAACCCCTTCCCCTCCATTTTTAGACAATGCTTTATTTGGGTGACCATACTATGCTTAAAAAGCTGCAAAGGAAAAGCAAGGCTTCGTAACAACAACTATGGGATATTGGTCATATCTCTAATTCTAGTCATAAAACCCCATTAACAGTACAATAAATAAATACATAAAAACACAAAACATCCAACAGCAAAGAGAGTTTAGACTCTAATGTATTCACTGATATGTCAGCACTGGACAGAAACAATGACTTGAATATTGAACTTGTTGAACAGTTGAGCCAGTATCTTCTACGAACACACCAACTGACCCCCAACATGGCTGTTTCTACAGCAACCTGAAAGACGAACGAAGGATGTAGCTGTGTCCAGGGGTCACATGATCAATTTCTGGAAAGAAACGTTGTAAGCGTGTATAAATGTGCTTCTGTCAAACCTCATCTCCCATATAACAACTCGCACAATACTGTAGCTAGCTAAGAACTCAGTGGTGAAAAATTCTAATGGCATTAATATAATCTCCAATTATTGGTCCAAAACTCAGTAGTAGAATGATCAACATTTTAGAATGGATTGATGCATATTAGTGGCTGTAGGTAGGCCTATACAATACATTGTATACAATTGTAATGGCTTACTGTATATACATATGTCACACATACTGTATGCGTGCTAACATTTTCTCAAGTTGTTGAAAATAGAACCTTTAATATATTTAAACCTTTTATACTGTATAACTGTTTGAAGGTAATGTTTATCAATATTGTCCACTTTTTTGTGTTTGATTGTAGTTCTACTGTACAGGAAAAAGAAAAAAAAAAGAAACAAACCTAATTATATTCCAGTCCATTCATCATAGATTATATGTTACTGAAATTCGTAGGTTCAATTGATGATTTAACAACATTTTACCTTTGTACTACCACCATTACCATTATGGCCTAATAAGGCCAGAACTCTAAAAATGTACAATGTACATGTAAAACAATGTAAAACAATCTGAGTGCCTTGACCCATGCTCAGTTTGCTAAATTAAAATAAAAATGGGGATAAATGACAGTCTTGTGAATGAACCCTTCGTACGCTCGCGGGGTCAGGAATTGCAATGCAAGTGCTATGCGCTTGTCCATCACATTGGCACAGACTATAAAGGGCTGATAACATCTCCATCAGAGTCCAACAGCATAATCCTCCCTTCTCATCATAACCGCAGCAGTATTAACAACATGAGAGGCTCTGATAGAGGACCTCCCTCATCTAGCGACTTGGTTCTCTGGTTGTGAGCTCTCCGGTGGAGCATCGCGACCATTTAAACACATCAGCGCAGGAGGCCACTCTGCCTTTTCAGCAGCAAGAAAAGGGTGCAAGAGATGAATAGTGGCAGTTTGGGGTAGATAAAGGCCAACCTTTCAGCCTGTCATAACGTGAAACTACATGGGGTACAAGTCTGGTCAGAATGGCACGAAGCTGCCCCGCAAGTTCAATTCCAAAGCTCTCTGTCTGACACACAAGCCAATATCATTATAAGGGGTCTCAGAAGAACTCTCAGTTGTGAAACATTTGGTGCCACTATGTGACAGATAGAAGCTACACAAATCAATGGTTTGTATTTGCGTCACTTGTGTCACAGGAAATATCTGTGTATGTCTCTCTATAGATGTTCTTGTTCCAAGGAGGTACTGTGTTCAGTCAATTAAATGGTACAATGTTTTTCCTGTCATTTCTGCAGGTGTTTCTGAACAGTCTTTGGCAAGTCCAGGCGCTCTCTGAACCACGCACAACACAAACTAATCCCATTTTATGCCTGTTCTCCTGATTGCCGTGGCTATTTGTCAGTCCTCAGCCTCGTCTTCTCCACTTCTCCCTTCCTCCACTCGCAGGCCAAGAATCTCCTCTTTCTTTTTGGCCTGAAGGTGAGACTGCGTGTTGAATCCAGTTCCAGGGACAGCAACTGGGAGCCTGTAATTATCATTGTATCACGACTGTCCTGTCAGTGCTCTCACCAGCAAAACAAAAAGAAATCCTTTGGCAGTGCCATAGCCAATGGGTCCTAGTGTCTTGCCTCACAATGCCATTGGATAGTAAATGTGTGTATAGGTCAGGCCTTTAACTCATTTCACCTACAAACTTTCCTGGAAGTGCATCATATTTTATATATATTTGGGTCTTACAGGGTTTTAAACAAACTGTTACATTCAAGGCAGAAGAGGAAAGTAAGAACTGGTAGTAAAGGTCCATGGCCAAAACCTACAGGGGCAGAAGTCATGCTGCTTCTCTGACAACAACCAAGAGCCTCTGGAACCTTTGAAACCCTGTGTGGTCATTTTCTCTCTCAATCATTGAAAAGAACTGTGGTGGGTGGGAAAGAAAAAAAGAGCCCCCCACCACTCATAATACCACTTCTATTTATGTAGACGATAATGGGAGGGAGGGGAGGGGTACGGGGGACAATTTTAAAGCGCTTATTGAATTGCCATTACAGCTCCTGAGACTAATTGTTGCTGTTGTGTGTCTCTTGGTGGCCTAGGGGGCTCTGAAGTGGCCCTGTATGCTCTTACTCAGTAGGGCTTTTTAGACCGAGTGGCCCTGAAAGAGAACAGGACCACCGTAGATCAATGGCAAACCCTTCACTCTTTCACAGTCTTTCGCTAATCCTTCTCATTTGTCTGCCATTTGTTCAGGGGTATTCACGGCTCTCTGAATTTAGGATTAGGTCTTGTTTTGTTACAAAAACAGTCCAAGTTATAATGCTAAATAGACTGACCAAGGAGCTTGTGACGGATGGATGTGTATTCACCACCGTGCATAACTGTGTGCATGTTAGCACAAACGTGGTTTTCGAGCATTCATGCAAATGCAGAAGTTATTTCTTATCTTACATCTTGCGTGATATGTGGTTCCGCTGAAAATGTGTCATAACGTGTTTAACACATAATACCACATCCCGTTGTGCTGAATAATCTTGATCAAAACTAAAATGTAATTTACTGTAATTAGAAAGGTTAAATAACGAAAGGATGACATGCAGAGGTTTCAGTATTAACTGTGAGCAAAAGTAGAGAGATTATAGAGTGCAATAGAGTAACAATACTAAAATGTCATACTGACTGACCCATAACTTGCCTTGGTCCAAATAAATGTTAATTGTTCACAGTATTTCACTGATATAGGAAGAAGTTAAATTCCCAAAGATTCCCAACATTCCTTTCGAAGCAAGGAGCTCTAAAGCTTTACCCCTGTTGCGCCATGTCATCTGCCAGAGGAACAGCGACTATGTACCCCGAGAGACTCTTGGCAGCATGTAGCAGAGCCATCAAACTGGGCCTTCTCATCACTGTGTGGATTAGTGTTCATGTCTGAACCCTCTGGACATTAGACAGGGCTGCTGAGTGGCACACGCGCCACTCTACCGCTAAAGCCCTGCCTTGCCATGCTGCAGGTATGTGTTGCTGACCAGCCAAACCCCTTGTCGGGCATTCCCTGGATGCCTGGGGCAGTGTTAGACAGGGGGACAAAGTGAACAGAGAGAGGTCAGTACAGGGGGGAAAAAGAGTAAGTAAAATAGCACCCATCCTAGTATAGAGGTGCATAGGATGGGAAACATTTATGAGTCAAAGGAAGAATGTGTTTGCTTTAAAGTGTGAAACAATAGGAGGGGAGGGGTGATGAGCTATAGAAATTAGCGTGAGTGGAGAGTAGAAAAGAATAAGGACATACGGCTAAAATAGGAAGGGAGGTCAGGAAGGGAGGTCACCTTGAATATCCTCCTCATGAATGGAACTTTTTTTAAGATCCTCTGTCCATTCCATAGGCCAGTGTGGTGATGGTAAGCACTGCAAACTGTCACAACAGAAATCTCTTGGGGTTTAGGGAATGCATTTCATGGGTATATAAGCATTCCATTTAGAAATATATAGTAGATTGTTGTATTCCTTAGATTTATATTAATAAAATAATGTTCATTTTCAAAAATAAATGCCAAAATGCACACCAATGCAAAAGTCAAACTGTGACTTCAAAGAGGCCTTACAAATATGAAGATGTTGCACCATCTACTGGACACTGCAAAACAACTGAAAATACACTGTTGATGTCAGTTTCTTTATTTACTGTAATACACAACATCAATGAAAACAATACAACGTTTATTCATTTGCCTAAAATCAGTTTAATCCTAAGGATGAGGCAACAATATGCACAGCAAGGTAACAGTGTTACCCACTGAGCCACAGTGTCTCAAATGAAACCGCAAAGCTGTTTCACGTCACCTCCAGGGGTAGGCTATATAAGCAAGGCTATTTCTACACTGCTGATCATCTAATTACCCTGTCTGTCTGCATGATGCTCTCCAAAAGCCAACCTTGGCTATTTATTGTTCTAATTTGTCAAGGACAAAAAGGTAAGCCTTTTTCAAAAGGAAAACATTTATTTTCTATGAATTCAATGATTCAGTTCAATTTATTTGAATACATTTTATTATTTTGATTAATACATTTTATATAGTATATTTATTTGTTATATATACTGTAGCTACCTATTTATATATTTGTTACTGTATCTTTAATTTTATTTTTTAGTATTTGGGAATGAAATCATTAATGGTGAAATAGCCAAGCCTGGAACGTTGCTGTACATGGCCTCTGTGCAGATGAATAATAAACATACATGTGGAGGATTCCTGGTCAGTAAAGACTATGTACTCACTGCTGCCCACTGTAAAGGGTTAGTTACTTTTCCTCTCCAAATAAGTTTTATTTCACAAGTGAAATATCTTATTTATTTGAATCCAACTTTATCTGAGTTAAAAGCATTAAAGCACTAGAACTCAAAATGTATTTTCTATATCATGTTATGTACCTAGCATGGATGTTGTTCTTGGAACCCACAACATTCATAATCCTGACAATACAATGCGGTACCAAGTAACAAAGGCATACAAACACCCAGACTACACAAACCAGCTCATTAATGGGAATGACATAATGCTTCTGAAGGTAAGTAACTATATTCAACTGAATGGCATTCAAGGGGTGGTAGGCCCTCACATTACAATTACAATTAGATCATTTAGCAGACTCGCATTTAATTTAATTTAACTTAATAAATAAAAGAAACAAAGAAAGAAATGATACCCACCTTCTCAGCATCCCTTTAATTTAAAAAATAAAGAAACAAAAAAAGAAATGATACCCACCTTCTCAGCATCCCTTTTCACCTGTAGACCTGATGCCCTTCTATGACTTTGATTGGTAGGGAAACAATATCTTCAATCAAACAATATCTGATTGGTTAAATCTGGGGAGAGTTGTTTTTGATTTTTAGAATACATCACAAGGGACTGGGACAGAAAAAAGTTTTTAAATATGTCTTTATATTTGATTTACTGATAGCTGATGGTTATGGCAACTTTTATACATCTTAAGGCAGTTTTTCAAAAGTTTTTGAGAAATAATTTTGTGTGCTTACAGCTGTCTAGGAAAGCTATACCAAGCAAAACATTACAACCAATTCAGCTTCCAAGTCAGGTGAACATAATCAAAGAGAACACTGACTGCCTTGTAGCCGGATGGGGAAGGACCCATGATAACATACAAGGTGTTTCTCAGCTGCTTGAGGTTAATGTATCTACCATGAACTTGGACAACTGTCAGAGGCAATGGCAAAGCAAAAACGTTATCCTCCCTCCAAATGTTATCTGTGCAGGGGGATTTAACTCTGACAAAGGATTTTGTCAGGTGGGTTCCACTCTTCTTTTTTCCTTACAAGTTTTTTCTTACAAAAGACTTTGAATAAAATCATTAAAGGATTATTCTGTCTCACAGGGTGATTCTGGAGGCCCTCTGGTGTGTGATGGGAAGGTAGCTGGCATTGTATCTTTCAACTACAGTAAAAACTGTACATATCCGAATTTACCCAATGTATATACTAGCATATCGAATTACGTACCTTGGATCAACAAGATAATTAATGAGGAGGAGTGATATATAGTTTCCATGATGCTGTGCTTATTCTAGGAGATTGTTATCTGCTTGCAAAAACTGGTGGTTAACCAGTTCAACTGTTGACAAATGTACTAATTGTAAGTCGCATTGGATAAAAGTGCTAAATGCTGAAAATGTAAGTGTGCTAATGTAAATTAATATGGTATCTGATAAAATTCAACATAAATGTAATGTTTGAGTAGCTGCATGTTAGTGAATTTCTGTCACGTAACGTATAACATAACGTATAATAAACTTAATCACTTTGCAAATATTGTTTGTCTTTATTGTTATTTATGTAAGCTAAGTTAAAAGGTTAAAGCTTTTTTAATGCAATGTAGTGTTGCAGAATGAGCAAGTCATTCAGAGATAGATTATCTCTGAATGACTTTTATTTGTTATTGGGTTATATTTAAAATATACTGTATCAGGTTGAAAATGAACCAATTAAACTGATAACATGATATTGAAATTATTATAATCTGTAACGCTAAAGTTACATTTCTGGTGTAAATAAACAGAAGCTTCTTGCAGACATGGCATTGGAATTTTTTTTTTAAAACAGCTGATTTGAAATGTTGTACATAATGAGTCTTTATTGGTCACATACAGTAGAGCACAGTTTTCTTCGCTTACGCAGGGTCAGCCATGATACGCCGCCCCTGGAGCAGAAAGGGTTAAGGGCCCAACAGTGGCAGCTTGGCAGTACTGGGGCTTAAACCCCCAACCTTCCAATCAGTAACCCAGAGCCTTCACTGCCAAGCCATCACTGCCCTTATAACCAATGTGTTTGTCAAACAAATGTAAGACTTTCAATTTACCACACTTAATGTAAATCTCAAGAGCTTGTACTTTTCAAGGCATCAAGTCCTAATAAATATAGATTTTCTTCTTTTATACCTTTCAAGATTGCTTTGTCACTATAAGATCATGCAATTAATTGTATGATGAAAACAATGATTTCATAATTAAATTCTTACTCCATCCCAGCCACAAAAGCACAACATCGAGTTAGCAAACAGTGAAGAAATAAGGAAGAAGACCTGAATAAATTCACAATTTACAGGAGAACCTGCACATCGAATGATGGAAACAAGCGTTGTGCTGCTGCTGTTCCTCCTCTTTAAAGGTAAATTACCCCATCCTTGTTAGGAAAATGTGCATTTATGAAATGGCACAGCAAATATTATTTATTTGTTCGTAAACTGTTCTTCTATGCATACTAAATGGTGGATATCACAAGAAATACAAGCATGATTACAATAAAATTATAATTATACATTTGAATCTTCTATATAAGCAAGTGCGAGTACAATACTGTAGGTCGCGAATGTGTGCTTCAGCACACATTCTTTTATACGTTTACCGACCTTCCGATGGTGCGCATATATTTTGAAAGGTTTGTTGATGTTTTGAAGAGTGCATTGTGGATTACTGCACAAATTGTTTTGTGAAATAAATTATAATGCTTTGGAACTTAAATTAGGGTGCACAGTGGCTTAGTGGTTAGCACGTTTGCCTCACACCTCCAGGGTTCGAGTCCCGCCAGGGCCATGTGTGAGGAGTATGCATGTTCTCCCCGTGCTGCGGAGGTTTCCTTCCCCAATAGTGTGTTAGTGTGTATGTAATTGTGTCCTGCGATGGACTGGCACCCTGTCCAGGGTGAGGATAGACCAGTTGAGAACCACTACTGTAGATTGACTAAAGCAAATAATAAACTATTCTTTTGATATGTAGGTGTTGATGGGAGTCGAGTGGGTATTGTTGGGGGCACAGAGGCTGCCCCCAATTCTCGCCCCTACATGGCCTCATTACAAATCCAAGGTCAACACTTCTGTGGAGGTGTACTAGTGAGAGAGGACTACGTGCTCACTGCAGCACATTGTAGGGTTGCTAGAAGGTGCGAATTCAGTGGCAACCCTATTTATTTTCGTAGTAACAAGTTAACATCTTATCAGAGTGAAAACATGTTCCTGCATTCATTCCCAGCGCACTGAGAGTTGTTCTCGGAGCTCATTCCTTGTCGGCTCAGGAGCCTTCCAAACAGGAGTTCGGTGTTTCCAGATTGATTAGCCATCCTGAATATGATGGTGAGGCAAATGATGTCATGCTTCTCCAGGTAATTTATAAATCAGTTATCAGTTGCTCCAGAGCAAGGTTAACAAAGACTTTACAGGGTTACTGAAAAAATATTTTTGATTAGAGGCTAAATGCTAATTCTGCACAGGCTTTATGTATGTTTACACTACATATGGAAGTATCCTGTCCAAAAAATAAGTATAGTAGTATGCTCAGAGATTTTCTTCTGTTTCTAATTCATTGATGGTTTATTCTCACCATTCACATCTGTCTACCAGCTGAACCGCAGGGCCAACCTGACCAGCGCAGTGCAGGTGATTCCTGTGAGTGGGCTGACAAGGCTCAGCCAGTGCAGCACAGCTGGCTGGGGGGACATAGGAGACAACAACACTATCGCAGACAAGTTGCAGGAGGTCACGGCAAACGTTTTGACGCTAAGAGAATGTCGTCGTAGATGGGGAGAAGTCCCCATCACCAGCAGGATGGTGTGTGCTACAGGACCTCAGGCTCTTCAAGGTTTCTGCTCGGTATGACAATAGGCTAGATACGACATCAGGCCTTACCTCACTCATTTCCCAAACCTCATTTTGGTTTGTAACTATTTCCTCTTTTTGATAAAGATAACTGTTGTGGGGACAGATGATAAAACATGGACAGGTCAGGTATTATCTTGTTGGGATTAGGAATTCTCTCACAGAAACAATATACAATATATAATTAAAGCTAATTATGCACTAGTCAGAATTTAAAAAATAAACCTCTCTGCTGCTCCTTCCCCTCCCTGTCCTATGTAACTCCACCCAGCTATGTTTCCTCCTTTCTCCTAAACACCCAGACCCTTAACTGACATGCAGGAGATATTCCCCTTCCTCCACTATGATCTTTTGTGGTTAGTCAAAAGGGCGAACCTCACTGAAAAAAATATCTCTGCACTGCTGCTAGACTTGTAAATAAGACTTGCTCAGTAGCCTATGAGTCAGTTTGTCCATGTCCATCAGGTGTGGTTAGGAGCCAACAATTATCATTTTTATATTATTATGGTTTGGCAGTTGACCTATTACTAAAATCGAAATATGTTTTCTGTACCTGCATGTCATTTTGTTCCAGGGAGATTCAGGTGGCCCGTTGGTGTGTAATGGAGTTTCAGCAGGCGTCGTCTCCTTCTCAGGACAACGATGTGCCACACCCAGTACCCCTGATGTCTACATGCGTACGTCCTCGTACACAAGCTGGATCATGGGCGTTTTTGGCGGCAGTGAATAATTACATTATATTGATGTGGATGATAAATCCGCTCACTCAACAGAATAAACATTTTAAGCATGCTTCATGCTTCAAATTACTTGCTCTATTGTCCACTTGTTCTTGCAGTTTAAATTAAATGTTAATTGTTTCTGTCTTGTGTCTGCTTATTTTTAAATGTTGATAAGAAAATATAACCATACCTCTGAAATAGCTTTAACATACAGTAATTTTAAACAACATGAACCAGCATCTCGCATATGCAATATGTGGGTCTTATGACCACAGGCAGATTATCGTACCAAAGACAGAGATGCTTCATATCTACAGGTAAGCCAGAGTCGGCTTACCTGTAAGCATCCTTGAGCAGGATGCCTAACCCCTATCTGCGCCATGTAATAAGGAGGATTCCTAGTCAGTGAAGACTATAGTCACTGCTACCCACTTTGAAGAGTTAAATACCTCTCCTGTCCAAATAATTTAAACTTCATAAGTAAAATTATTCAAATGACATTAAAAGTTGCAGTAGGCAACTGAGCATACGTTTTAAAGAGTAGAACAAATTAATAAAGAAAATGTGTGCTTACAGCTGTCTAGGAAAGCTATACCAAGCAAAACATTAAAACTAATTCAGCATCCACGTCCCGTGAACATAATCAGAGAGAACACTGACTTGTAGCCACATGGGGATTGACCAAATATCACAGACAAGTTGTATATTACCTAGTTAATAACAGACATCAAAGGAGTATGGAGAATTAAACCAGAATGGTTTAAGCTGACAGGAAAACAACTCAAATAACCACATAACAACCGTTGCATGCATAACAGCATTTAATTAACACGTTAGCAGAAACCTTCTTGGAATAACCACAATGATGAAACAGGCATGAGTGCTAGGTAACCACAAAGCTGTTTATAGGTCACCATCAGGGGTATATAGCAAGGCTCTTTATACACTGCTGATCATCTTGAGTGCTCTGCCTGCCTGCCTGCAAACTTAGGCTATTTATTGTTCTAATATGTCATGCTCCAAAATGTTTAGTTTTCAATCAATTAAATGTATACATTTTATTTGTATCTTATCTATACAAAAACATTTATACTGTACGGCATCGATGAGCCAAAACATTATGACTACTCACAGATGAAATGCATAATGCTGATTATCTTGTAAAAACGGCACATGTTAAGGTCTGGGATATAGAAGGTGGTAAGCCAACATTATGTTTGCATAATCAACGTGTTGGATCGGGTAGAAATGGGGAGGTGTAAGGAATTGAGCCACTTTGACAGGGCCAAATGGTCACGGCCAGATGTCTGGGTCGGAGTATCTCCCTAACAGCAAGGCTTGTGGGATTTCCTGGAGCAGTCGTGAGTATCTTTCCACAATGGTCCGAGGAGGGTAAAACCATGAAACGGGTGACATGGTGTTGGGCACCCAAGGCTCATTGGTGTGAGAGGTCAATAAACCGACACAATGGCTATTGTGGCACAAGTGGCAGAACATTTGAATGATTATGGGAGGAATGTTGTCACAACACAGTGCATCACACCCTGCTGCGTAGGGGGCTGGGTGGCCGCAGATCGCTCACAGTGTCCGTGCTAACCTGTTATGACCACCCAGGTAGTGATAAAGGTGTAAATAGAGTATGTGTGTGTGTGTGTGTGTGTATATTATACAGTATGTTACTTTCTCCATTTTCTTTTTAGTATTCGGGAATGAAATCAGTAATGGCGAAACAGCAAAGCCTGGATCTTTGCTGTACATGGCCTCTGTGCAGATGAATAATATACATAAATGTGGAGGATTCCTGGTCAGTAAAGACTATGTACTCACTGCTTCCCACTGTGAAGAGTTAGTAACCTTTCCTTACCAGTGAAGACTCCTGGTACCGATATTTGGTAGTCTAGGTGGGACATGTAGACCAGCTAGCTGTTAGGGGTCTGCAGATTGCAAGCTTGCCAATGGTAAGAGCTAAGAAGTTAGCAAAATATAGGCTGCCTCCCAAATCTCTTAACCGGTGTTTACAATGTCTATAATGCACTGTTCAAAACACCTACGTACCTTTCAAAATAAAAGCCCACCATCAGAAGTTTGGTAAATGTATCAAACTAAATAGAAAAGTTAGATTCTTTGACAAAGCCAATGCACACGTAGATTCAATGGAGCCAAGTTTTTTTTTTAAACTGGTTTACAGGCATTGCAGTTTTTCATGTGGCTGCTGAATATAGTAAAAATAACCACACGTGTGCTTAAGGGTTGGTTAAGCTGGGAGAATTACCTCATTTTGGTTCTACTGAAGGTCAGACTTGGACTCACCAACAGAAATATTTTTTACAGATTTGGGCCTTCATTCTCAACTGTATCACAAACCTTAACAGAGTAGAGTAGTAGACTCATGTTGTCCTCAATATTCAACCCTTTGATAAAGTAGCCTAGTAAGGATGCAGTGAGAGCAAACATGCCAAGGATGCATGACAGCAGATGTTGCCTAATGTAGGCTACAACAAACAGATTTCAGTTAACTTGTGCAAGTCTTACTTCTAATGTTCTAAAACCAATGCCTTTGTTGAATAAATGTAAGACTTATAATTTACCACACTAACTAAAATGCCGTAACTCTCAAGATGTTGCAGGTACAATGAATGCATCTGTACTGTTCAAAGACTCTTCCTATTGTGAAGTTCTGATAAATATACATTTTCTTCTTTTAAAACTTAAAACTTAAACTTTTAAAATAAAAATAAAGTTTGCTGGAAAAGGGGCAACTGTGCAATTCTATGATGAAAACAATGGTTTTATAACAGATTTCTTACACCATCCAGGCCACAAAATCGAGTTAGCAAATACAGTGAAGAAATCAGGAAGAAGACCTAAATAAATTCAATTAACTGGGGAACCTGCATATCAAATGATGGAAACAAGCGTTGTACTTCTGCTGTTCCTCCTCTTTAAAGGTAAATTACTTCATCCTTGTTAGGAAAATGTGCATTTATGAATTCTATGCATAAATGTTCTTCTATGCATAAATAATGGCTATCCTCAAACCATACTACAGTATTAAGGGCCCTAGTTTCCTGGTCAAGGCGCAAGCAGAGTGACTACGCAAAATGACGTAGATATCTGTAACTGGAATTATGACTAGTCAAAATGACGTTGCAGATATCTCAAAATGGAGTTAGGGATAGTCATAATTTAATTGTAGATGTCTATTATCAAGTTATAGATCATTTGAAATTAATTTTGATTAGAGATATCTGAAATTTGAGATATCTTTTATTCTGCCTTGTCAAAATGTAATTACAGATATCTTGAATTAGAGTTTTGACTAGGCAGAATAACGTTGCAGATATCTGTTTGCAAATTAGGCCCGCATCCAACTTTAATGATTTCAATTATTAGTCCCTGTAATTGAAATCACCTGGTTAAGGCCCCTAAAGCCACCAACTCTGGAAACCTCTCAAGAAATCCCTTTTAAGAACAGAAAGATGATATTGATTTAACTGCCAGGCTAGGGCCAGATCAGACCATTAAACATTTCATGTTTCATGATTTCATGATTTTGAAAATATCTTGCATACCCATGACCATAATGACATAATCCTACACTGTACATAGTCTTAATCGCCTTATTGATTGATTGATTGATTTATTCAATCATTAGCTCATAAATGTCATTTTAGCAGCTACCATTATTTCCATAAAATAGGTGTGACTGCCCAATAGTGGTTAAAAACCATATACTGTATTCTATAGAAAGCACTTTTATTGCTTTCTGAAGAGCCACCTCTAAGATAAAGGTGGTACTGTATTTTGATTATTGGTAGTTCATACTCTCATAAAGATGGATGTGG
>JAODLI010065662.1:0-14735 GCA_027575585.1 Percopsis omiscomaycus
GAGAGAGAGAGAGAGAGAGAGAGAGAGAGAGAGAGAGAGACTATACACACTGGTGCATTGGTGCCCCAGTATTGTACCTGTAATTAAACATTATTGTGCAACTAAAAGCTGTTTACGCTCACCTCTGATGGGGCATTAATTATTCTTAGACCATTTTATCTCTAATGTTAAGGTGTTAGGACAGGGAAAGACTACGTCTACTAAGCAAAACAAACCACTCTGCTCTTAAAAGATCAATAGCAGTTTAACCCAAGGGTATGTGTGTGAGTGTGTCAGTGAGAGAGAGAGAGAGAGAGAGAGAGAGAGAGAGAGAGGAAGCGAGAGAGAGAGAGAGAGAGAGAGAGAAAGAGGCAGACACGGAGCTGTGGTGGATAAGTTTGTATTTTCTCGCAGCGAGGTGAAAGTCTACCCACCTCGTCTCTGAGAGCGAGGACCTCTCCTTCCATGTGTCTCTGCTTCTCTCTGGCCTGCTCCAACTCAGCCTCCTTAGTCTTCAACTGCTCCTGCAGACTCAGGAGTTGCTGCGGATAAAAAAACACACACACACACACACACACACACACGCTAAACAAAAGCGACAGTGTCCGACAAAACTCCGGGGCGCGAACCCACGACCTTCCGGCTGGGAGTCCAACCCCTAGACCACTAGACTATCCTGCCTCCGAAATTGTCTCATCGTCCCCCAGAAGGCATCTTGTTGGCCCCCCCAAGGAACCCCGACCCCTTCTTTGAGAACCACGGGTGTGCACACACGCACACACACACACACACGCACACACACACACACACACACAGCCGGAGACAACAGGGGCGTACCTGCTGCATGCTGTGCACACTCTGCTGCAGCAGCTGGATGTGGGCCTCGGGGCCGTGCGCGTGCACGTGCTCGTCGTCCGCACGGCTGGCCTTCGTCTGCTCCTTCCTCAGTAGCTCCACCTCGTTCCTGTAGGCGTCCAGCTGCCAGCGCAGAGAGTCATTCTCCTCCCTCAGAGACACCTGGCTCTGGTCACACCCTCCTGGGGGGGGGGGAGAAGATGAGGAGGATAGGGAAGGAGATATGAGAGGAGAGATTTGGTGGGGGGGATGGGGGGAGGAGAGGGGACAGGAAGCGAGAGCAGAAGGTAGCTGAGCTCCTTCGGGGTATGCAGGAACACAACACATTTACTCTGTATGATACGTCTGTGACGTTTATATTGCCTGCAGTAAATCATACAGTAGGTCATCTCTACTATTGTCCTGGCTCTTTTTTTTTAAACGCCGGGGCGGCAAGCGTGCGCACCGACAGATAATAAAAGTGTACATTTGAGTGTTTTTTTTAAGTGTGTATAAATGGTGTTGCTGTATGTGTCGTCGTTGACAGGACCGCAAGATCTCCGCGTCCGGGCATTATTCTTCTACAAGTGGGGTCAGGAAATTGTCTGCGGCTGTAAACAAAGGGCTTGGTGACTAAACGCATTATTTCATCATCTAACTTGTATGATTTAAGCAGCCGCCAAGACAAAGGAGCTGTGTGCGCACACAGGGAGCCCTTTAATGCACAACAGCCTGTCTGGCCTGTGAAGGAGGAACAACAAACATAGCAACAAAAAAAAGAGTGCTAAAAGAACACTATTTTTATTATTATTGAAAACACATGCTCAGTGTGGTCTAGGTGTTGGACTAGGTGCTGGAAGGACGCGGGTTCGAGCCCCAGAGTTGGCCAAAATGAAAGATGCCTAACCCTTATTGTAATTGTAATTGTAATTGAGGTAGTGTGTAACGTCTGTTAATGTCATCATCTAGTATAGAGCACATTTTGACTATATTGTACACCTCCCTTGAGTGAAAAGATCCAGTCCTCATGCGTGCGAAGAGAGAACCCATGTAAAAAGGTGCGGTATATATATGAATCATTTCATAGGTTTCGGTAGATGTTGAACCATACCATTTTCCTCCATGCGCAGTTTCTTGCAGGGGCTTTCATCAGAGTCGTCATCTGACATGTCCATCTCCTCCTCCCGGCGAATGCCCATGATCTCCTCGCTGTGAGCGTTTCTCAGCTCCTGTGACACCAGAACCAGCAAAAAACAGCGCAAAGACCCCTTCAGCCTCAGCACCACAGACGCAATGACCTTATCTCACTCCACTGAAAATAGTAGGCGTTTTGCCTTAAAGATGGCAAAACGTTGGCCCCATTAAAAACTGCACTGTTGAACTAAACGACTTAACATCGGTTTGAGTCATGAATATTCTAAGCCAATCAGCCTTCATTAATCACTAATGGCATGCAAAAAAAACGTCGACGGGCTAGGAGACGGGGAATAGAGGACATTATGTTTCCATTGTTGAGATTGTCAAACTACGAGTTATGGAATGTTATGACTCCTGGTAAATCCAGTTATGGAATTAATGTTATTGTAAATTACTGTGATTATTGATCATGGATCACACCATTTGATTATTCTGATTTCATGTTTGAATAGTTGAATTTGACGGTTGGCAGCTCTGAAACTTCAATTTCACATAAACAATAATAAATAACATGCTACAAGCTAAATTCCCAATTTATACACCTTGACCTTTCTAACCGCAGTAAAACTAAACTTTAAACAGCAAGGTCTACTGCTGATGTTCCTGGCGGAAAACAAACAAGTCAGGGCAGTTTGATGAACCACTTCCTGCTCTTAGCGTACTTTAGACCTTTTGAAAACAATGTCCGTGTTTGAGAACATGCACATCCGACGCCTCTCAAGCCTTTTTGCCTTTGCTGCTCATCATGAATTTTTCAGCAACTATAGTAACAAGGACAAGGAAGGTCACCTGTGCTGTATTGCCTGTATTGGGGATTAGTGATCAGCTTACACTCGCAATCGTGACTCACTCCCACCACCAGAGTAAAGAGACGAGGTAACCATCTTGTTTTCGTCTAAACACAGAATGAGCAGTTGGTGTGTCATTAATAAAACTCCAATTGAAGGCATAATTATTCTTTTCGTTAGTGGTAAATCTTTTACGAATTCCACACTTGGCAGAATTTTTTAAACTGCTATTCTTAGGTTGGCACTCCCATCCATGTTGCCATGGCTATATATTGCTCACGTCATTGCCTTAATCTCCTCGCTCCGCATTCTCAGTTACCCAGATAAAGTTAATAAGCTTATAGATGCACCAGTCGTCGGAGAAGGGGGAGCTTTATTATCAGTTAGCCAAGCTGTGAAACTGCTCTCCGATGTTGCTGTGGAAGGAAGCCTGGTTCTGCCTGCCACATAACTGTATCTCTCATCAATTCTTCAGAACCCTGTAGGATAATCAGATTTTTTATGACTGCCAAACTCATTACCACTTAATTTCCCAACTGTGATTTCACAGCACATTTCAGAGAGAATAATGCATCGTTAAATGTTCAGCACGGCTTCTTAAAGTTAGCATAATGAATGTTCCACATATAGAGGCATGGCTACATGTAGACTTACCAACAATGGTAGCTATTAAATGAGCAGCTTCACAGTGGTACCGTGGCATGCTAGGGAGAATTTAATCTCACAGAGAGCAATGTGTGCCAATCACTCTCTCTTACCTCCTTTTTTTTTGGAAACGGAATATGTTGTGATACTGACTTGACTTAGATGAAAGCACAGCAATTGCTAAGGCTAATATTTTGCCACAATAAATAAAATTTAGACCATACAGACAGACAAAACTGCAATCATTTACTGCAGATCAGCTTTCATGGGCAGCTCTGCGGTAGTATTTCCTTAAATTGTGATAGATATTCCCTCAATTTTTTTTCCAGCACATTCCCCTGTTTCTTGCTTGTTATCTAGATTTGACTCTGAATGAATAATTGATCAGAGCCTTAACCCTGGAAACCGCTGTTGCCATAGCAGCGCCTCACACTTTCGAGGAGACGTCAGATCTCGCTTTACATCTGTGTAAGAGGGGGAAAAAAAACTCTCCAAGCAGGAGGAAGAAAGGAAGGGGTTGCACAGCGTTTGTGAGGATCACAAGCCTCCGTCTCTCTCTGTCTATCTGTCGGTTTTGTCTGTCTGTCGGTAAGGCCACAGTATCCAGCAAAACAAGGGCAGACAACACGGTTCACCCATGTCACTTCCTCCGAGACTGTCTCTCAAGCTTCTCCTGGGCGCTCAAAAACAAGTGACAACAGAATAAAAAGAAAGGGTGGTCGGGGAGAGAAATAAATAAAAG
The DNA here is from genome assembly GCA_027575585.1 of Percopsis omiscomaycus. Classification (NCBI taxonomy): domain Eukaryota; kingdom Metazoa; phylum Chordata; class Actinopteri; order Percopsiformes; family Percopsidae; genus Percopsis; species Percopsis omiscomaycus. The sequence continues at coordinate 4,186 of JAODLI010065662.1, forward strand.
CCAAGTAGAAGTATACCAACCTCGCACTGCTTGCGCCAAATGTCTATGTTCTTGCGCTGTGCTTTTGAGAAATGGTCCCATGCCTTTTGCCTGGTAGCGGCGGTGAAAACAGCGGTGATCTGCTCGACTTTGGGGTGAACAGGGAGGAGGAGGAGGGAGGGTCAAGACAAAACAAGCCATTTATGTAGCACTTGGTACCACTGACTGAGGCTCTCACACCGCACAGAGGAGAGACCAGGGACATACACAGACCACAGGCTATGAAAAGATCTCAAGAGGGAATTAGGCAAGAGGCACGACGAGGAAACAAACAATAAAACAAAGCCACAGCATCCAGTAAGATGCAACTGCTTGTCTAGTAATGTTATATGCCTTTAATTTGACTGGGCAACACAGTTTGCAACAGTTTGGTTAAGTAATATCATCATCATGTCAAATTTACTCTTAACTCCAGTTGTAATTGCAGGAAAAATGTATTTAAGCCTTAACAGAAATTCGGAAAGATACACATTTTGTAGGTCAACCATCCTGTCTCATAATGCTCTGGTCTCTCTCCTGGCCAGTGTAATATAGTACTTACATCTCATCATCTGCAGATTTAGTCCCTTCACGATTGACATTGGCAACATTTGTCTACAGTGGATGGCTTCTGTAATATTTGTGTCGCACACTGTTAGCATGTTAGACTCAGTGACTGAGTAAGGTTTGACAAATTGTTTGCTGGTTGCATTAGTTATTAATTTCAAGGGGTAAATTAGAGATTTGGTTGTAGTGGTAATACTGTACAGTAAAAACAAATATCCTGCAACTGTACAGTAAAAACAAATATCCTGCAACCATAAACAACCATAAAGCCATAAACTCTAGTAACATGCTGCCTTTTTACGTATTGTGCTGCCTTGCTTTCTTAAATATTGTATTTACTGTCAAGAACAGTAGTGGCATGAACATGAAACATAATTCTCTCATTTCAAAATTCATCCTCTGGTAATTGTTGTCATAATCCTAGGCTTTGCTTAATGGAGCCAAAAGGACCAACAGATTTAAAAAAAACAAAAGCAATAAAAAAAACAATGCACCACTTCTGGTAAATGGTCCAAATCAAAAATGAGTGAAAAGGCCTGAATTTGTGTTGCCTACCTGAGAAGGAGATAGATCCTCTTCCGCATTTTACTTAACTGGCAACAACTGTATAGTACTTACCTGCACTAGAGCCCTCTCCCACTGGACTCCCTTATAGAGCTATGCGGCTGGCTGGGAACGTTCTACCTTTATTTGAGAGTCCTACTGTATATCGCCTCTGTGGCTGAGCGGTCTACCATTCCCTGGAGCACGTACGGTAACCAGCTAGCCTTGGTTGCTATGCAAAGGGTAATAAAAATGGCAGACTACTTGTATCTGATCCGAATGTGTCACCCAAATAACGGCTACATTCACAGGAGCCACCAGATAACCAGATGTAGAATACATGTGCACAGAAAATAGACTGCACACACTCAAAACAAATTCCGATGAGTTGTTGTCAGTTGGTGGCTTAGGCAATCTCAGTGAAAAGGTCAGTGTTTCATTACACCGCTGACTCTTATCCTCGTATCCTCGCCTTCACAGTGGGTTGAAGATAATGGAGCTGATTGCTTGGCCGAATGAAGGAGCGTTGTCATGGAAACCGAGCTAAGAACCTCGCGGAGCAGATGACTTCGATTAAGCCAGGCATAAAATGTATGGGGTGAAAATGACTTGGTGTTCGGCACAGACAATGCACAGGCAGCGTCTATGAACGGTACCGTACCCTGCCCGTGCGTGTTACTGTCGTGAAAACCTTTCACGGTCACAAGCTCTGGGGATAAAGAAGTCTTTACCAGTTTGGTGTGCGAAACAAAGTCCACACAGAAAGCCACACATCACTCATTGTCATCACACTGGATTACCTGACAGAGAGTACAGAGGTGTCCATACTTTATAAACAAACCATTCAGTGGCCATTAAGTATGTACCAAAATAACTGGAGCAACACATCATGCAGTGATATTAGGTTGCTGCAGTTATACTGGCCCACAGATGGATCAGTGTAAGGAGTCAGTGTAAGGAGTCAGTGTAGCTAGCGTACAGATCTTCCTCTTGATAGATGTCCAGTAAGGTCTCTAGGAGGTGTAATATAATAAATAGACTATAAAACACTAAGTATGACTGACATGTTTAGTATCCACCTTATTTATGAATGCAGAATTAATAAATATGTTATTGCCCCACATGCATTCAAAATTAAGTTAGAAGAGGAAATATTCATACTCTTAATGTCCGCTTTCACTGTAAAATAATACTTAAATCTCCTTACACTGTGTTAATATGGCCATCAGGGCATTTTTGAAGGTTTCTTTTGCCCGCTCCATCTCCTCTTCGTGCTGGGCCTTCTCGCTCATCAGCCGGCGGACATGGCTATTGGCGGACTGGATCATGGAGTAGAAGTGATTGGCTGTCCGGCGGTTCACCTCTCCCCGGTCGATCCATGTAAAGAGCACTGCCGTGGCCTCGCTGAATTTCTGGTCATCTGGCAAGAAGTGGCATGAAGAAAATAAGTGTCAGTTGCTTGCGAGGTAATATCAGGTTTCTGATTATATTATATATTTGTATATTGTTAGACAATGATTAGACAAACAGGCACCTAGTAAATTATTCAGACTCTCAAATCAAATTGTGCTGTGGTGAGAATCCTCAGAGGAAAGGCTTATTTCTTATCTCTTTCTATTCTAATTATTTGTGTCTGTCTGTAACGGAACACATAAGAATACAATTCTATTCTTCCAAAATCAAATGTAACTTTCAATCATGCCATACTCAACAGCCTAGCAGCGCGGGAGGAGGATTGAAATTATCCTCTGGAGTCATTTATTGTTCATGGGTCCGTGAATCACTCCATAACCACTAAACACAAATGGCCATTTTTGAATTTCAACATTTCAACGAAAAACCGGCTTGGAGCATTTAGTCTGCGTCTCCCTAGGTCTTTCAGTCAAATGCATTCTCCACATTTGAATAATAATCGAATAGTACAACAGAGGCAAGAACGATTATGGAACCGAGTGAATAAGAAAGCATTTAATCAGTTCCATATAAACTTCAACGCGACCTGTAAGGAGACACTTTTTTCCCCCTAGACAGATAAAGCCCTATTCACAGACAGCTGCAGATTACAGTCACATTACAGTGGCCACAATGAACAGCGGCTGTGCAGGGACAACTGAAGGAATAATGGACATATATTTCCTGCGGCCTGCGAGGCGAGGAATGCCATTAAAGAGGCTATTCGTTTGAAAAGTGCTCATAAATATTAGCTGATGTCTGATAAATGGCCCAGGGACTCATTTGGTAAACACATTCCGAGCTTTTCTGCAACCTCATGTTGTCATGTGGTCACTGCAGCATAGGCGGAGAGACAGAGTGATATAAACTGCATATACAGTACATACTGTAGTGTAAAGAGAAGGAAGGAAAAGAAGAGGGAAAAGAAGAGGGCAATTGGCAACGCAATAATTGAGGTGATCAGTGTATTATTTATCCGGCTGAATATGAGAGTCAATAGTCAGCGTATGTTAGACTGAATGGGTTTGATTGAGTGAAAGGAGAAGCCTTCCAAGTGTTGTGCGACAGTAAACACATAATATGGACCTAGTCACAGAAACACTAATGTAAATTACTGTCTTCAACACCTGGACCAATACCTGATATCATTTTAATAATTTTAATATATAATTTTACATTTAAATATTGTTTTAGTGAACAGAATTATTATACAAATTGTATTAGAAACACATTAATAAAGGCAATGACAATGTAGACCTTGTAAAATGCTGTTTAAAGGACTTGTAAAGGACTGACGCTTCTTTACGATTGGTAACATTGAGTACATGTTAGATGACGTCAGCAAAATGTTCATCCAGGGGTTGTACTGGATAAATGCCATAAATACTACAAATAAATGTTGATTTAACCCTAAACGCCTTCATGTTAACCGTTTCACCACTAGAATAGTGTGCCTGCTTAACATTGTTTTGACAAATAACCTGTGCTTTCCACACAGGCCATGCCTAAGTGCACTGGCAGACAGACCGGGAGACAGACCCACTATCAGAGAGAGCTTTCGGTGTGTGTGCGAATGGAAGGAAGGGTGGCCAGGGGAGGGGAGATGAGCTGAAGCAGACAGATGTGTTGGGCTGTGTTGTGTTTACTGATGAGCCAGAGGGGGCCAAGCGGTGTCACGCCACGCCTGTCAGGGAGACAGAAACCAGCCACTGCGGCGAGGAAGGAGGGCCGAGCACGATGACACAGGCTGGGCGAAGGAGAGGCAGTGACCTTCACGCACCTCCGCGGCACCAGCCCTCTCTCCCCTGCTCATTCACACCTCAGCCAGGTTTGTCTTTCTCCGTTTCATGCAGGAAAGGGGGGATTCTAACTGTCCGTCTTCACTGCAGGTCAGTTTTGTTTGATAAAAATAATGTTAGAATTACGACCAGTGACTGGGTTGTTAAAATGTGCCATGTGAAATAGTACATACTGTTTGAAGACTTATTTGGACCTGGAAAGGCTTCTCTCAGCTACCAATAGCAACTGACATAAAAAAAAAACAATCACATTTTGAATTGACCAACTAGTGGTAGATGATGTAATCACCAGCAGGTCAGCAGCACAAAAGCTCCCTTGGTCATGAATTTCCATGCAAATACAGAAAAATTGAGCCATAAAATTGCAGTAAAGACCGCTGTGACGTCGGCAGCAGATAGACAGCTATTGATTCTGGAAGACTGAAAGTAAAGGCAGCAGAAGTTGACGTCACAGAGGGTTTACCTTTGGCTGCCTTTTTCCAAGGCAAACATTTTGGAGGAACTGAGCAAAAGGGCAGACCAAGACCAATGCTGGCATTGGCACGTGGATCATTAGGTCCAGCTCATGAACCATCACTCCACAGGGTCCACAGGGTTGAACACTTTTATTACACACCTTGTGTGACTGTGTGTGTTCTCTGTTTGTGTGTGTGTGTGTGTGTGTGTGTGTGTGTGTGTGTGTGTGTGTGTGTGTGTGTGTGTGTGTGCTGTCACAGAGACAAGTGTACCCTTAGAAAATCCAAGTAACCAGCAATCAATAACTAATTATCTAAAAGGTTAAGGATTTCAACACAATTTCCATCTCTGCTGGACATACTGTAAATGCATCTGACTTAATTCAGTATCAACTCTCAAAAGCACTTGAGGGTATATGCTTCATTCAATTCTAGAATAAAGGAAGAGGGATTGTGTATTAGTCATATCACATATCCTGTATAACTGGGGACGGGGATTATCAATGATTGTGCAAGTTCCTGGCAAATGGATTCATTAATCTAATTCAGCATGCAATCTAAGGTACTGCACAATTACAATTACAATTAGGTCATTTAGCTTTTATCCAAAGCGACTTACAATTACATGCACAACAGATTACATAGTGTACTCAACCAGCATACATGTCCATACGCGCACATGCCTAACTCAACTACACTGTAAAACCGCAGACATACACACGTAGAAACACGTAGAAAACAGAAAAGCCAATCCAGGAAATGACACCGTAAACTGTTACTTCTCTTTCCCAGTGAGCCTCGAACATACTTTCTGATCTGAAGCATATTTAGACATGTCTGATTTGTTCCTTTTTAAGTTAAAGCTATGCGATCACCGCTGCGTCAACATGGCGTTTCAGGTAATAAGAGAGCCTACTGCACAATAGGCTATTGTCAGAAACTGACAAGAGAAGATTATTTAACGTCACAACATGTAAACCATACACATGAATATATAAAACGTGCATCTTGTCACCACAAGCCATGTAGGTACACATGTAGGTAATGCCACAAGCCGTTTAGCGTCAGTCTCTTATCAACGAGCAATGCTGAGGAAACGTATCAACACAAGATTGTAGTCAAGTATTTCTAATCCGGTTTACTGTTACTGTACAATACATGAGTGGAATACGTTAAAGTAGGTGCGTCGTGTACTATGCTAGACCGCAGAAAGACCCTTCTCGGCCAACGCTGTTTTGTTACACGTCACGCTCTTTGGTCACGCCTCTGGTTACGGAATGCCGGATTGCTATGTAAAATCCTTTTTGATAAACATTACTTTAGGAGGAGTAAGTCGCGTGATTTATTTGTATTGGTCTGCTTACCTTTCAATCGCTCCGCTATTACTGTTGACTCATGCTCGGAGAAGTGCATGATGGGAGGAGGCGAGGGCGGTCTGAGGCGGTCTTCGTGGACCTTGCGGCGGTGCCGTTCCTCTCTGGCCAACAACCTCTGCTTACACTCCCACTCATAGAGGTCATCTCTGGCCTGGGCGAAGTCTACGTGGATCCTCCCCGAGTCCTTTTTATCAGTACTGGAACCGATACGCATCCGGTAGCCTGGGAGAAGTCCAGGGAGAGTGAGATGGCTTAAACTCTCGGCCCCAATGGCCAATGCCGTCCATTGCTGTTTGGTTTTAAACTGATCCCTTACACCTATAATTACTATGGGGGTTTCCAAACTGACCTAAACTAGAAAGTGACTGGAAAGTCAAAGAGTGTAGCTTGGCCTTCGACATGTTGAATCAGTGGCTTGGTCAGTCTCATTCCTAACAAGGTGACCATGATTTCTTTCATTACAACTTTTTGCCTGGTCCTGGATATTCAGCGTGATTGTGTACATGCAGGGTGTGTTTGTGTGTTTGTGTGTTTGTGTGCCTGCCTGTGTCTTCACACACCTGACAGATAGAGGGCCTTGTCGATCATGAACTCCTCACTGAAGCGGATGTGGCAGAAGTTCTTTTTGCTCTTGCGGATAGCCGTGATCTCCCCGCACGGCTCGAACACCTCCCGGATGATCTCCTCGCTGGCGTTCTCCGGCAGACCCCCCACGAACACCGTCTTACAGCCCGGGGGGCGCTCTCGCGTCGAGGGAGGGGGCAGGTCTGAGGCACAAAACACAGCCCACACTGTCGCATTTACCTGATATATCCAAACTGCAACTCTATCGGATAGCCCACGGCTTCATCTTGCGCCTGCTAACTCAATGACGCACCCTCTTTTAAATGTGTGTCATCCTCCTATCACTCAATGGGAGGTGATGTTTTCAACTCGGTTTGTTTGTTTTTCTGTATGACTTTTGGGCGAATATCTCAAGAAGTTATGACAGATTATCATGACATTTGAGGGAAAGGTCGGCCCTGCAGTAAGGACTAATTTGTTCGATTTTTTTGTGTTGATTCGGATGAGGATAAAGGAATTCTAACTAATGTAAGGTTTTCAGTGTACGTTTAGATTAATGTTAGACACAGGTCAGTGATTTAGTGTCTGGTGTGCTTACTGGGATTCTGTGGGAAGAGGGTGCAACTCTTGCAGTGGATGATCTCTTTGATGACGGGCATGTCCGGGGGCACAGGGGGAGGTGGCACCAGGCTGATGCCCGCCATCATGGGGTTGATGGGTCCAATGAGGCCCAGGCCCGGGTCAAACCCCTGGATACACAGAGAGTCTGAAAGAGGACAAGACATGAGGGTTGACATGAGGGTCGCGGTGAGAGTAAAGTATCAAATATCTGGAGTCCACTATATCGCACACCTGCGGGAGGAGGGAACTTTCATTACAAGGCTGTTCATTTTTTCCACTAATAGGTCACAGTGTCCCAGAAGTTCTATCTTAAGTGGGTTGACTTTCTTCATGTTTGGCCTTAAAGTAGGGAAAATGCAAATTCTGTTAAAACCCCTGGAAACCTGCAGGTGTTGTGAATATTTCGACCTTTTGGGGTTAAGATGGGGTTGAGTTATGAAACAAAAACTGTACATACTCAAAATAACCATCAGGTGTCAGTTGTCCCACCCCTTACAGGTGCAACAAAAGGGGGGTGAAGGAGATGTCAATCAGGCGGGGTCTGTACACGCCCAGTACCGAGAACACATCTAATCAGCCACATTAACTCAAAACATCTGCCTATTGTAACAAGGAGTTTTTCTTTTCCAATTGGAGTACAGTTCATTTCCTGTATGAAATGTGTGTGGAGAGGTCTATACAAACAAACTTGATTTGAAATGAAAGAAAGACAAAAAGAGGAAGGACATTTTGAGGAGAACATGTCAGAGTGAGTCAGGGAGAAAATGGAGAGGAAACAATGTGGTACAAAATTCCCTGTTCCATAGGGACTTCAGGCAAGTGGACGTCGAAGTCCACTTGCCTGAGGATTGAGAAAAGCAGGAGAAAACAAAAGCTTGCTGATGAGAGGGAGGGAGGAACCAACTGTCTTCACTTAGAGAAAGAGAGAGGAAGTGGGCTGTAAGATTAAGAGAGAGAACCCTATGGAGACAGAAGCATTTCTTGGGGGGAAGCTAGTCAGACTGGAGGAGGGCAGTGCAGCGAATCACAACAGAGCAGTTTTCTATCTTCATCGCACCGCAATAGGAAGGAACCGGGGGGGAAAACAAACGTCAGCAGCTATACACTCAGCTCTAGCCCACACAGTCGCAGGCAGCACACAGCACAAGCCCACAGGACGCTGTAATTCAGGACAAAGAGATACTGCAGGGAGGACAACATGAGTGGTTTATTCCTATATGTACAGTGCATTCACATGTATCGGTGATTTCCTTTCATCAAATCTAATCCAATACAATCCAATGTAATATAATCAACTCTAATATAATCCAGTGCAATCCAATACAGGCTAATCCAATCCAATATAATATAATATAATCCAGTTAAATACAATATAATCCAGTGTAGTCTAATCTAATATAAAATAACAATCTAATTTTATCAATAACAACAGTGGGCTTTGATTTCCTAACATTACGTGATGTTCATGACTGGTGTAATATTCTTACATGCAAGTTTATCTAGAGAGAGGAGCTGCTGTCAAATTAATTCATCACGTCTTATTTATGAGCTGGTAAGCTGTCACGGACCTGTGGACCAGGAGTCCAAATCAGATCCCCAAAATAGAAAGGAAAAGGGGGTTTCCAACTTTAGAGATTGCAGCTATTTCTTTTGATCCCCAGAACCTAACATTTTGAGCACATGAACGTTTGTCATTGGACAGCAACATTTAAAGTTTTCTTCGGTCAGTGCAATTGTATTCATTGTGTAAACACACGATTTTCCATCTGGCTTTAGGTACTGAGGTGTTAGGAGCTATAAAACGCTTCCTGTAAAAGGTTTTGTTTCAAGAAAAATACTTATTTTTATAGACACACACGCATGCACACGCACGCACACACACACACACACACAGATAATCGCCCATAAATCCACCTATTTATAGGCTTGCGTACATCGAAGATCATTGGGGTCTTAGGAAAACTCATTAACATGTTGTTGGCGATAGCCCCAGCAGGTAAATTACACATCTGCGTGCCACCAATTCATCATAATCACACCACTGCTTTTGCTCCGAGCTTTTCTTCCCCGGATCCGAATGATTCAGGACCCGCTCAGCAGCCTGGCTCCGAGCAGCGCTGTGGCTGCCAGGGAAAGAAAGATGGGAAGACCTGCGGCGGTTGCAAGGGCGAGGAATAGAGCGAAGGGAAAGGAATAGAGAGCACAAAATAGAAACCAGCGGGCTGAAGCCAGGAAAGAGGAAGAGGGACAGAAATAAAGGCGTGTTGGCTTCTATTTGTTGTTTGTGTGTGTACTGTTTTTCGGGACGCCATCCTCGGTCCTCCTAGGCCACTACATTACATATTAATATTTGGAATAATGTTCTAATGCTATAATCAGTTTTCTACATATTCTTCCATATTATATTACTGTATTACTTCTTTTCCTCTATATTGAGCTTAGCTTTTCTGTCCATACACTACATACAGTTTCCTGGGCTTACACTAAAGCTCAACAACAACTCTCAGCAAATCTCTCTCGCATGTAGTCATTTAATAAACCGCCACAATACACCACTCACACAATGACATCCACAAGCCTTTGCATACCGACGCTACTGCAGAGCTTGGGCAAATCCTTCTTACAAAAACAATTTTGCAAATAGATTGTGAGTTTAAATTACAGAGCTTTTTCAATATATTTTTTAAGGGTGTATGTAGAAAACACCAGTGATGCTAGAACACAGTATAACCCCCCAAATCATGCAAGGAACACTTTAATCTCCTTTCGAATGATAATTTTAGCAAACCCTTCACGGACGTGGAGTGTTTCCGTAGGGTTCCGTGGTATGTGTGTCGTAAAAGCTCAAAATAAAATCAGGCAGGACGATATGAGAACAAAGCTATTACCTCCAGATGCCGCTCTGGTTATTGTACAGACAGAGTGAGTTAGTGCACAAGCACACAGCCCTGTCCTGCTAAGCCAAGTGTATCAGGTTCATAGGGGAATCCCTGTCTGCTAGCTCTCAAACACACAGGCTCTTAGTACACTGCTTTGAAGAATGGATGTTTCCTGCACTGTGTGCGTCTGAGCAGACGCACGTGTGTGTGTCTGTGTGTGTGTGTGTGTGTGTGTGTGTGTGTGTGTGTGTGTGTGTGTGTGTGTGTGTGTGTGTG
>JAODLI010065673.1:4613-14734 GCA_027575585.1 Percopsis omiscomaycus
CCTCCGGTATACCAGCCCACAGCCAGACATCCATAACACCTCCGGTATACCAGCCCACAGCCAGACATCCATAACACCTCCGGTATACCAGCCCACAGCCAGACATCCATAACACGATGGATAATAAGAAAAAGGTCAAATGCAAATGCCACGCAGAGGAATGAAACAGCCTATAGGCAAACAGGTGCGTGGCCACGACAAATTAAAAAAAGGACCAGGCTGCTTATAGCATCTCCTAATCACATACGGTATAAGACCAAAGGTTAAAAAGTGAATATACAGCTAATTGGAAATAAGAGACCCTCCCTTACCTGAAACTGAAAACATACACTACGGAGCAGCTGTAGTAGTAACAGCAGTAGTAATAGTAACAACAGTAGTAATAGCAGCAGTAATAGTAATAGTAACAGCAGTAGTAATAGTAACAGTAGTACTAATAGCAGCAGTAGTAGTAATAGTAGCAGTAGTAGTAACAAAATAAGTGGGAGTAGCCTACTGTATGGATCAGCCATTAATAAAGTGAGATGTAGCGACACAAACCAGCTAGAGCAACAGACCCCGCCCAGACCCCAGCCTGCAACCCCCCTTCCTGAGCCTCTGACACGGCCGCAATAATTGGCACATGGCGAGCAGCAGATATTTATGCCAGTTTAGCTGCAGCCTGTCAGAGATGGATGGCTCTCGGCCGGCTGGTGACAGACCCTGTTAAAGAGCTCTCAGGATATTGTCTGCTCAGGTTTTCCCCAACATCGAGGCAGGCGCCCGGGTGAATTTGAGAGAAAAACAATTCAGTGCAGCTTCTGGCTTTGACCTTCAAGCTTGTCGGCGCTAAATTCATCCAAAGGAGTTCATTCATGCCGCACTCATCGTAATATGTTTTTCACTTCATCTACTGCTTAATAACTTACTCAGCCAGCTTTGACAACCAGCCTTTTCCCATATCCAGCCTTCGGTTAACAGCGTTTTGAATAAGAAGGTCAAATACCAAATGCGTTTTTTGCGCGGGCAGAGCGTCTATTTCCCATACAAATCCAATGAAGTTCAGCGCCCTCAGCGCTCAGCTTTTATTCCCACTCCGCTCTCGGCGCTTTTAGCCGAAAACATTCCAACTTTTAGAACAGTACTGGGCCCGTCAATGTCACTCTTGTCCGCCAATTTAAATCGAGGAGGGGGTGGGACATACAGAGGAGAAACTGATCCTGGCTGTCACCGACAACCCAGTCATGAAAGATCAAGCGATTTATTTCCATCGTTTTAGCTAACTTGAGCTAAGCTATAGTTATAGAGACTATACTGTTGTTGACGTTCACAACAAAGTAATGCAGAAGCGCTAGAAGCCATTTTTTGTAACCTAGCAACAATACGCGCTTGAGAGACGAGCTCTAGAAGCGTTGCCCTGCCAGCACACAAAACACTGGTGGACACAGGCCCTAAACATTTGATTCATGAGCCGGTTCTATAAAAATCCCCAATATGATCCGAATTTGGATCCACGCTGAACCATCTGACACATTGTTCTGGTGCACATCTGTCCCTGTATACAGTGTTGCTACGCCACTCTGTTCTCCTCAGGTGCTTTAAGGAGAATGTGGTTTTAACAAGTTGGAAAGGCTCCAGTCTGCATTATGTTTACTGCTGCAGACTCTTCCGCACGGCCCAATCATCTCCTACGGTGTAAGTGTTTAGCCGCGAGTCTAAGAAGACACACAGCTATGCTCTCCTTTGTGCTCTGTGGAAGAACGAGGGAGCCCATTTATGGAGGTGCAGAATGGGCCGAACACATGTGATATCCTGCAATCTGCGACAAGGATCTCTCTCCACCTCTCCTGCCGTGTGACAGTTCTTGCCTGCGGGGAGAGAGTGGACAAAGGCCAGCCTCCAGTCGATACCGTTGAATGGCTCGAGGAGAAAAGTTAGCGGCAGGCCCGCGCTGCTACTGTAGCGGCTTCGACTGCTTATTGACGAGGCTGAATGCTGGAGGTCAGACGTCGTCCATCGGCCGCCAAGGCTCAATGGACAGCGGAAAACACGAAAGGACAATGGAATTAATCGAAACAACGCAAAATGAGCTCAATTCAGACAGGAAATGAATGCAGCTGAAATTATATAAATATTACGGCTATACTGGGTAAGATGTTCCCCTCATTCAGGCAATAGTTCACTTGTTAAGTGTTCCAAGCTGCACCGATAACACACGTCTACTGTTTGTTATTGCGGTATGGTCGTGGCGTGGTGTCACAATGTGATGTGTTCAGTGTAGCCCTGAGCAGTGGAAGCCTGAGCCTGGAGCAGTAATGCCCATGAGCAGAAGGCCAGCCGCACAATGACCCGCCTGACTTCAACACCCCGGGCACCCACTCCTCAGGACAGCCTAGTGTGCCTTCCCACTCACCTTTTTACCGTTAATTCACCCCCATTTTCCTGCCAGCATGCCATTTTCTTCCTGCTCCTGCGGAGCGCCCTGGTGTTACCTTGTGCTTTCATCTCTCATAACTTTCACAGTCGCACTCTTTACATGAACACACACACACACGCACACACGCACGCACACACGCACGCGCACTCTCTACAAGAACTGTATAAAGCACTTAGTGGTGAATTTAGCTGTTTGTTAGCGGCACTTTGTATAATAATTCCTCTTAGCTCGACCCTCGAAGGACTAATCGCACTTGCAAATGTCCGTGGTTTGAGAGCTCTTTCATATTCCCCTCAAAAAAGTGTCAACGATCAAAAATAAAAAAGCCTTCCACTCCCACACGTGACAACCTCCTCCTTTGACAGTCTTTCATCGAAGGCTGGAGTGACAGCATTATACCGTGGTCCCGGGTTCAATTCCTGGTTTGCCTCATGTGTCTGCGTTGAGTTTCCATTCACTTCCTGTGTTCACGTGGGCGTAATGTGTCTTGTGCTTCAACAACTAGCAGCTGGAGACCGGAGTGAAGGACAGATGTGAAAAAGAAGGTCCTTCTCGAGGATGCACATACTGGATTAGGTTTAGATTAGGTCTCTGAGTTCATGTTTTCCCACACATCAAAGTATCATGACATTTGCCAGTGGATCAAAAGGGCCAATGGATTAGCTACAGCTTTAGCCCTTAAGAACGGGGTTAGCGAGAGACAGTCACTTCAGGGAGCACAGAGTGAGCTAGTGTACATTAGCTCACATAACTAGTTCCCGGATAAAACATACACTCTAATAACAAAAATACTGTGGTTCAAAATACTTTCAGATACCCCGGCTAGAGTGCTACATAGCAGTTGTTGTTTTCATGTCTTCTAATCTCAGGGACGAGAGGCTATCCACTCTGACATTCCTTTGAACTCCTGTGGGGTTGCGAAACCAAAATGGCCTCCAATATCAAGCCTTCCGGCCCAATTTTGCCCAGTATTAAAGCTTCAAAGGCTTCAAAGCCCACAACTGACTTCTGACCTCGAGGAGCGCGATCCTGTGATGTGTGGCCGGCCAGCCAGAGGGACCGCATCCAAACCCCGGTGACTCTGAGACAGCATATACACTCTCGCGTGTGTGACTTGACTGCAGAGATGCAGTGTGTGTGTGTGTGTGCTGTTTAAACACCCTAATTACCCACAGAAAGCAGCCTACACTATCGGGCTAGGACCAAAGAGAGAGAAAAACCCAAAACAAAACAAAACAGAGTTTGACATTTCCAAAATGCCAAAGTTAATTACGACACGAGCTCTGTGCATGGTGGAAATGCAGTGGAGATTGGTTTGTTTTAAAAAAAGGAATAAAATATTTGCATAAGTATGCCATGAGTCACAAGCCTTATTCTAAACCATTGCATGTTGACCATCTAAAATACTGCCTTAACAGAATAGCAGCAGCAGCAACAGAAACAACATTATATTCTTCCAAGCAGTTACCAACTTGGAAAATATAAAATCCTATGAAACTTTCACTGGCGCAGTGAGGGAGCAGAGATTTCTATGACCTATGATAGAAGCGGTAAGCTTGAATATATATTATAGACAAGTGGGATTTCAAGGATTTGACCAATATTACAAACACACAATATAATTTTAGCAAAACATTGTAAAACAGCATTCAGTAAGTGTGTAGATACTGTAGTGTACGATGTTGTTTTTCTCTCAAAAGGCAGGAAATGGCTATAAGATCCACATTATTTCCATAGCATAGAGGCTCTATTATTATAAAGGTTACAGAACAGGAACCTTTAAGGAGAGTCTGGATACGTTACTAAAGTCTGCCTCCGAACGGCTCCATTATCTCCGGGATAAAGATGGGATCTGGGTCACCGGTCATACGTACGCGTCTTGCGAGCCGAGTCCTCCACAAACAGCGAGGAGATGTCCTCGTCCACGCCCGCCTCGTTTCTGGCGATGCAGGTGTACGCCCCCGTGTCTTCAAAGTGCACGTTACTGATGTGCACTTCACTTCCATTAGCTAAAGGAAACGAAGCGGAGACACACAAAGAAGGCTCGCCTTTCAGCGAAGACATAAAAGGAGTTTCTAAGCTGAAATCAGCCACCAAGAGCCCACTGTTACATAACAGCCCCTTTAATGGGACCGCTGAATAGGCTGGATGGGATATCCAAGCCAGGCATGTGACATGGGGTATGAGTGCTGTTGGCGGATGGGGTGTGAGACTCTAAAAGGGCAGTTTCTGTGTATTGTAATGGGCCTTTGTCCTGGCTGTAAAGTCCTTAGTTAGTTACACTTTTTACTCTGCTCTAGAAAAGTATTAGTACCAGTAGCAGCTGTGGAAGTAGAGCAGTAGCAAACCTGGTGGCTGGGAGTCGAACACCCTAGACTAGACTATCTAGACCAGGCATGTCAAACTCAAGGCCCGCGGGCCACTTCCGGCCCGCTGCACAATTATAAAGGAAAATATCGTACATCTCTCATAACTGGCCCGCCGGTATATAAGACGCACATAGCGGATACTACAAGTCCTAGAAAGCACTGCAACAGCTAGCTGATCGTGTCTGTGAGCTTACAAAGGGAAAATACTTCTTTGCGTATTCCCTTGCTGTGGATGGGAGCGCTGACCTGACTGATTCATTCTAATGCAATGTCAGTAGTTCTACAGGTATCTGTTCAAAAACCAAACTTTGTCTAGCCTTGTCTGCTTAACACATTTTGAACCTGTTTGGCCTTCGAAGTAATCCCAGTATTTAGTTTTGTCCCTCTCTGTGACTGAGTTTGACACACCTGATCTAGACTATTAGAAAAGTATTAGCAGTAGCAGCTGTGGACTTAGAACAGTGGCAAGACTACGATCATAGCAGCTGATGATGATGAGGAGGAGGAGGATGGGGAGGGGTAGGGGCAGGAGGAGGAGGAGGATGGCGGTGATCCCTACCTTGCAGAGTGAGTTGCTTAGACAGTTTGCTGGTGATGTCCATGCCATTCTTCAGCCAGGCCAGCTGGGGGTTTGGGATGCCTTCAGCATGGCACCGCAGGCTGGCCGTCACGCCGGGCTCCCTGGCCTGGCTCTCTGGATGCACCCGGATCACGGGGGGAACTGGACATTAGAGCGAGGGCAGAGGGGGAGAGGAACAAGTGAATACACGTGAGCCCAGCCCATGTCGGCCTGTTCGTTACTAGTAACGTTTTCGTTCTTGCTAGTAACGATTGCTGTTTGACTTGTCATTGCTAATGACAAGTCAAAACGACTTCTTTCAATTTAAAATGTCACAAGTAAAGTAAAATCCAAATATATACTAGTAACTATTAAAACAGGTACTAGTAACTAATGAATAAGTACTAGTATCTAAGAATTTATAATAAGCACTTTGCAGTTTAGCAATTATTGACCGTTTGAAGAGTGAATGATAACTTTCGATTATTGTAATTATTTGAGGAGCGAATAATAAACCTTCGAGTAATGTTGTGCAAATGCACAGGTGAAGTAACCATTGTTACATGATGCTGTCCTTATTCTAAGAGAATGTTATCTGCTTGCAAAAACTGGTGGTCAACCAGTTCAACTGTTGACAAATGTACTAATTGTAAGTCGCTTTGGATAAAAGCGTCTGCCAAATGCTGTACATGTAAATGTAAATGTAATGAATAGTTACTAGTAAAACAGAAATAGATATAGTAACTATAGTGAGTATTTGAATAATTACTAATATCTCATGAATAGCTACTAGTACAATTGAAAAATATACTAGTAACTTTTGGAATAGCTAATAGTTACTAGTATCTAAAGTCACTAGTAAGTCTTGAAGAATAAATGTCAAAACGGCTTGCCATAATGAAAAGCCCTTCCAGCATAACGTGAATGCTTTTAGATAAAGGTAATGCACTGAAGCCAAACAAATCTGTTAGATAAATAAGGGTGAAATCCTCTCTTCGAACCCCATCGATTCTGCTTGGTGGCCAATGATTTTATGTAACCTTTTCTCAGAGAGGAGATGAAGGGATAGACATAGAGAAAACAGCATGCACAGAGAATGAAAATGTACAGTCTAAACGTAGCGCTCTTCAGCTAACAGTCTACACGCAAGCTTGAATGCATTACTCCTGAAGCAAGAGAACCCTCTCAAACATTCTTTATAACTTTCCATGCTCTATAAATCAATAAAAACACCATAGCGCATCAACAATATGCATTTATGCATTGCCTGAAAATATGCTACAAGTTTTGTTAAGCACCTTAGGCTAACTTGTTAGAATCTTCTCCTTTTAAGGTTGGAAAATATCAAAAGAATGAATTTGAATAATCCTTTGGAGGGAAAAAAAACACGTCCTCGGAATAACATTACAGTCACAAAGCCGTCTTTAAAAAACTGTTCTCTGAGGAAACCGTAAGAATTAGGGACCAAGCCGCCGCGCTTAATAAGTTCAACTTTCCAGACGGGCCGCATAGAAACAGAATTAATCATTCCATGACAGCCTGTCACATTTACAGATAACAGCCTGGCAGAGGTTGAAGCAGGGTATAGTCAAGTCTTTCTATCTTGCCAACTTCTTTCGGGCATTCCCTTACGACCACCGCGGCCCCCAACGAGCGTCTGAAATCTACTTCAGAGCGACCGCGGCCTGAACAGCAGAGGAGATGGAGGACTGCGTGTTGGCAGAGGAAGAGAAGACAGGCATGGTGCAGGCAGCCTCTCCTGCGGGCCGCGGGTCAGAGCGTGCACTGACGGGCCAGGTGAGTGCACAATCAGACACCCAGTGGCCAGCGCCATCTGGTAACCATGGCACTCCGGAGCCAGGGAATGCCTGCCAGCTCGCTAGCCAACGCTGGGCCTCGGGTGTCCGGCACCTGGTTGCTTTACCGCGTCGTTAGATTCACTGGCCTTATGTGGAGCCATGCACGTCAGAGGGGATCATCTGTGATCCAATAGAAGCCAGCATGACAGTTACATCATAGTGTCTGCTCTCAGACGCACATAGGAGCATGCACAGACATATTTAACCTGTGAGGTTGAGACCAACGTCACGAAAATGTTGTTTTGGTTTGGAACCGAGGGGGTGCATAGCCCTCCCACGCCCTCACGTAGCTCACACTCTCTGTTCCTCCCCTTGCAGAGCTCCTATAGGCTCACACCGTTCTCTAGCCCTCTGACTAACTCCACTTTTATGCACAGTTGGGTATCAAACATAAACAGTGAGCTGGGGAAGACCTTTCAGTAAAGTTCAGCGTTATAAACAAAGACTTATAAACAAAGATATGATAATAGAAACATATATGATAATAGAATAGAATAATATAATATAAAAGACCTGTTTCAATATAAGTATAGTATGAATAAACTGTGGATAATAATAATAAAAATAATAAAATGTGATGTTCAATAGATGTATTTGTATTAAAGACTTCCTTCAAGCATACATTCATCAATAACCTTTTTATACAGGTTATTATGCAGACTACGTGGAAAATAGACAACATGCTACTTCTTGTCCACTTCGGAACTGAGGGGTTCTGTGCAGAAAGTAGAACTGGGAGATAGCTCCCAGTTCTACTTTCTGCTAGATAAGCTAAGATAGACCCTGCAATCTGAGCTAGTAGTGGCCCAGCGGGCAGCAGATTGGCTCCGGTGGCGAGTATAGGGGTCTCGTTGGTTGGAGCCACGAGAGCGCAGGTCTGATCAGTGCTGAAAGCACCAACAGGGGCAGAATGACCGTGGGTTATCTCACCTAAACATCTGCGATGCACTAAAACGACAGCCCTTCTGTTATTATAACACAATAATGATAAACTCAGGAGTGCCTTTTCATTTTATGTTCAGCCAAAAATGATAGCTGCTGTAGATTCATATCCGTGCTGCTGTGCTGTGGAAGCACTAGCTTTGTACCGTAGCTTTGTGTCCACTGAAGTGTGTAGACATCTATCTACATATTGGCACAAGGGATTCCTCACAGCAGATCTTGGTAAAGTGCTGAATCACAGAATATGCAGGTTTTCAATCTAATAAGTTATTAGTGATTTCTTATTTCCAGCCCTGTCTTGCTTAAGGTTAATCAATGGTTAATTAACCAGGTTGGAAGCTGTGGTCTAAACAGTTGGAATTATGTAGAATTCGGGTACAAATACAAAACCCTGCCTTGTTGTATCCTAGTGAGTTACGTTAATGATAAATCCACTTATGCATATTATCAGGAGAAGGAAGATAATTGCTAAGACAAGCACTGTGATCAGCTGTAATTGGCTGTGGGCCATGCAGTTCTTGTGTTTGGCAGCGAATAACTTCCTGAAGCAAATATTTTAGCATAATTACTGATCGAACACACACACACACACAAATTATGTCATGAGATCAAATAAACATTTAATCCATGTGTGTAACCTAATATTAATCAACTGTATCTTTTAAATAGAGAATGACTTTTGACCTTGAGCACAAAGTACAAAACATATGAACGTCCATAAATGTTATTCAAACCACTTACATGTTTTCCCTACACTCCCAATTAACTTTAACCTTGCACACTGTTGCGTAATCCTAGGAGCTCTAGTTTCCGGACGGCACTATGCCGGCGGTAGTGCTAACGCAGATCTAATGACAATGTTGTTGGTGGCAAGGTTGTTTTTCTCTCGCCTGGGCACGTTTGCTAATTTCCCATCGCTCCGTGACATGCCTAGTGCCTAAATGGGCGTGGCAGTAAAGGGTGTGTCAGTCAAAATCAGTGCTGGTTTGGTGTCAAATAAAATGGTAAGTTTATCAGAGGTGCAATATCGGCACCTCTTGCGCGGTGGACTTGAAATGTAAAAAGCCCCTCTTTTACGCATTCCCTCAACTGGACCAAACATGTGTGATGGAAACTAGCCAGTCGCCTGGGTGCTTCCACTCCAGCTCCCCCTTCAGAGGAGATGGGAGAGGAGATGGGAGAGGAGATGGGAGAGAGGAGATGGGAGAGGAGATGGGAGAGGAGATGGGAGAGAGGAGATGGGAGAGCAGATGGGAGAGAGGAGATGGGAGAGGAGATGGGAGAAAAGATGGGAGAGAGGAGATGGGAGAGGAGATGGGAGAGAGGAGATGGGAGAGGAGCCATATTCGGACGTGCTCCTCAGAGCCACCGCTGGGAGAATGTGACACAGCAGGCGTGACAGCTCCATCATAAAGCTCCCCAGCCCGCTGTCAATCACTCAGCCAGACTCCCATTGGCTCTCCAGATGACGAGCCGGCGCACACACACACACACACACACACACACACACACACAGCCTGGCAGGAGACCACTTTGCCAACACACTATTGGGCCGTTTCCAACTAATCCTGGCAGACGTGTTACAACTCTTCAATGAAATTGAACTTTCGGCCCCTACTAAACACACACACACACCTAAGGTTACAGGCACTGTGATAAACACACACACACATACACACCATAAATTATCTTGATGCGTATTCATGCACGTGCTACACACACACACATGCATATACTGTATATACTAAACCAAACACAAATAGACACACACTGACAAACACACACACACACACACACACACACTAAACGAAGCATGCAGAGACACACCCATCAATCATTACTCGCACACAACCACTGACACAAGCAGGCACAAATACAACACACACCCACGCACGCGCACACACACACACACACACACACACACACACACACACACACACCCGCCCCAGGGCTAAGAGAAGCTGTACAAGGGGAGA
>JAODLI010065684.1:0-14733 GCA_027575585.1 Percopsis omiscomaycus
TTCTGCGTAGTTTGAAGACAAACATTTTCAAATATTTATCCCGGATATATATATATATAAATATATATATATATATTTTATTCAGGAAGGGGGTGGGAGGTCAAATGGGGGGTCAAGGTGTTTTTTAGGAGGGTCTTGAGAACCCCCAAGACCCCCCCTGGCGCCGCCGCTGCTGCTTACTGAATCTGCTCGTTAAATCACCAGGTAGTTTAAAACCCCATGGCTTGAGCGCATGATGTTCCCAACATCTGTTTAATCATTAATGGGAATTACTAAACTTAACTACCATACAGATTGTGTTGGGCCACCCACCAGACTAAAAGCTCTAAAAAAAAGACTTACAGATTCTATTTCAACATGCCATTAGGCTTCACACCCTCAAAAATACTTCACAGATTGCCTTCAACCGATATTGCTCAACCGACGTGACATTTTTCTTTTTTTGAATTCCATTGCATGAGTCAGAAACGTGGGCTTTATAAAGAACATAAATTAGCTTCTTCATTTCATCATCTTGATATATGATATATATTGGAGAGAGATTAATTACTTCACTGTAAAAGTCAGAAATGTAGACTATAATCTAGAGTAAACCATTACAACAAGCAAACGCAGAGGAATAGTGGTACAGTACAAAGCACAAGAGGAGGGGAAAAAAAAACTCCACCACCAGCCTTCCTTTAAATTCACTCACACTCCTCTCCTTCATTCAGCACGGTGTCGAGTTTGTTCTACCGTTTGGGGAGTTAAGAGCTGTTGAGAACAATTAGAGCAGCCAAAAAGTCTTTATTCAGCCCTCGCTAATCTCACCCTTAATCTACCTGTTCTCCATTGCCAAGTCAAAGAGAGGCCACTGGTTGAGCCGTGGACCAAAAATAGCTGATTCACTGCAGAATGTTGGACCAATCGCACAAGGCAGCAAGTCAGGCATGGATTAGCTCAACAGGTTTCCCTAATTTAAACTCAGCATGCAACTCAGCACAGGATAAGGGCAAAAAACTGTGGGGCAATCAAATTATTTAGACAAATGTTATGTTAATTCTGGTAAAACATTCTGACATGGGCGGCGAGGAGATCTAGAGCTCCATAATAATACCAATATTTTGTATATTTCTGAATACAATGCTGCAACACAATATGTTATGTAGCCTATAAGGCCTTGCGTTACTTTCTGATTGGGACAGCCTACAATGTGTGGAGCACGTTAATGGCGGCCCTAAAAGGAGCCCTTTTTAACCTCCTACCTGGAGGGAGTGAACCTAGCCAGCGGTCAGGCCTTCAAAAAGGCTTGAGGCACAGTAAATGATGATTTCCCTGCCTTTACAGCTCTAATAGGAGAGCCTTCTGTAAAGAAATTGAAGGCGCTCAATAGTCAGAGCCAGTTAGCAATGCTTTCAGCAAAGAGCCTGCCCACAAACAGTTTCACCATTTCACTGTGAAATTAATAATAACAAAATATATATATTATTTTTAAGTCCCTTTATGAAAATTTGCACCTTCTCTAAGGGGCTTTAGATGGCCCTGAGTGGCCCAAAATGCTATTTCATAGTTGGCTGTGTGGACATAAATGGGGTTGATACACTTCTAAAGGGGTTCCAGTAGCTCAAGATTCTGCAGACCGATCTAGATCTATCTAGGCGAACGTCCGCGTGGCTTAAGGCAGCTGCTTTTTAAATGGAACGCATCTTAAACCTAGTTTTAGTCAGGATGCCGGCAGCAGCCTAATGATTGGTATAGGTTCTACATACAGTACAGTAGCTACCATAGGAAACAAGCTTTGTAGTTTTTGACACTAGCAGAAATAGGTGATTTTTTAAATATCTGGTAACACAGAGTTTTACCCAGATATTCGATGTATTATTCAATGTTCTCTTGGATTTGAATTCTAACAGACCTGATGCGTCTGGAACCCGGATGCTGATAATGATCCGTGAGGACTGGTCAGCTAGGCCAAGACGATAATCTCAAAGCAAACTTTGCAACCGCTTTGTTTGTTTTGTGCTTACACACGACTGTCGTCATCCACCGCACTCTCCGAAGACCTGATGAGAACCTTGTCTGAGCAGGAGACAGACACGACTCAAGGTGAAACTACAAACTGTGTCAGCGTTATCCTCTGTGGAGGCACACCGCGAGCCTCGTTTGGCTGCCGACTGCCATTCAACCCTTTTCAATCTCATCTGTTGGGTCATCTCCCATCTGCTGAGGTAAAGCACACCTCTGCGCCTACTCCCTCTCCACATCTGCTGACGGTTCATCTTGACGGACCTGACACTTGTTCCCCGGCATGATGGATCGCATCATGCAGCATGCCTAAGCCTTTGCATGCAATGCTAACATGCATCCATCATGTGGTAAAGGGATGATAGTGGGGGGGGGGGTCACCAGGCTAAAGAGTGCACTGTTCAAAGAGGCAGTGAAGAGCAGATGGAGGGAGGGAAGCCTTCATGTACCATGTAGGCCTTTTATTTGCCACTGGGGACAGAGTGATGAACAATTAATGGGGGAAGCTCATCCAGGCATGAGTTTCATCTGATCATGTACCTCAGATTCGTACGCAAAACAATATGGCATTGGTTGTGAGAAAGTAGTTGCTCTTATACAGGAGATATCATGGCAATTGGATGCAAAATTCTATTTGTATTCAGATAGGAAAATATCCTGTCCAAAACTGTAATGAAATTGCGTATAATAATAGATTTTACACTCTATTTAATGGCCGGTAGTTCAAACCGTCTGCACAACTGGCACTTGCTTATATTGCTGGTTTGGACATTTTCTTCCATTTTATTTTCAAGCATTAAAAACTTTATGGCAACCACACTGCAGTGATGTATCCATCCTCGTCCTTTAAGTTAACAATGATGGAAGCTTATTGGATATCAGTGTTTGTATATGGCGATGAAAAGGTTTTGGACAGTATACTTTGTCAGTCCAGGTACACATAGGACATTCCGAGCAAGGGATTGTGATTGAGGGTTGAAATAATTGCCCTAGAAAGGAAGAGAATGTTCATTTAAATCGAGTGTGTTGCTTGTTGAGCCATGTAGATATTCTGACATTCTCTTAGAACCACCACACTAAGCTAATAATTACACTCCGATTTCATCAAGATCTCTAACATTTAGGGACAGTTTTGCGAAGTGAGGAAGTTGACAAAGGATAGCCTGGCCTTGTAGAGAGAAATAGCTGTGTTTGGACAGATTGCAGCTGTAGAAAGTTCATGCACCACTAGACTCAATTATAAACCGCCCTGGCGAAGCCCACGCACTGAGAAAAAATAAGGAAATTTCTGTTTACCATAGCTTTGTCAAGTAAACAGCATTTAAAAGGGCTGCCATCTATGATATTCATCATATCGACTGGAGGCTGCTGTACGCACCTTAGTAATTTCATAATTGGCCCTGAATTATGTTTACCAGCTTTTGACTTATTCAATGTAATTCAAGGCAATGAACTGTTTTGACGTGACCTCAATGGTAATGCATGCTTCTCTAATGGATAATTTCTAGTTGTTTCCTTTCACTACATGTTCTGGTGAAGCGAAGGACACTCAGATTGTAAAATTCTGGCAGAGATCAACTTGCATTACATTTCCTTCCAAGAACACCTTGGTGTGTGGAACAGTGAGCCAGCAGGGAGCAGGTGCTCAGATCAACACTTATTCTCTCTAAGCTAACTATCTGCATCAGAGCAGACGGTACAAACATTACCTGGCGGCCCTGAATCAAACACCTTTCGTATTTTCAACTGAAGACACATTTTGACTGAATAATACACCCAAAATAAATAATAATGATTTATCAGGTTAGGGAACATTGGGTTTTACTATAAAACATTTTTTTCTTAACGGTAAACTTGTGCCCCTTCTCAAAGACACATTGGCACATGGACTCTTGATGGGAATCAAACCTGGACATTCTCTAATGCAGTGTTTTTCAAACTTTAAAAACCACTGCTCTAAGGGATCTTCCAGCTGCTTCATAAGAACCCGCAGCACATAAGCCTCTGTAGAAAACATGAGATGCCTTCATCTCGTGTGTCTGTGTTCAAAAGAGGTGTGATACAAGTATAGCAAGAGCTGGTACATAGGGGTAGCATAGAGGCTTATGGGCTGAAACCTCTAGGCAGTCCAGCCACTATATCGGTGAGAGAAGGAACCATAAGCCTAGCCTCAGAAGTTAGTAATGTGGTTACTTCAAGCAACAACATGTTGGGCAACCAAACCGTAGCAAAACAGTGCACACCGTTTTCAGATTGAACGCGCCCCAGTCGAGAAACGGCTTCTGCTCTGTTGGGGTACAACAACATCATTTGGACAAGCCACACGCAGAACTGCAATAAACCGTAATACTAGAACCAGTAGTAATAATAGTCGTAATTTATTACGATTGTGATTACATTTGCTAATGATTATTTCGGACGGCAGTACGTGGTTGTCTGTGTAGTATTGGATTTTTTAATATCAATATATTGTGGGGGGACATTTTGAGCATATTTGAATATTCAAATACGGCCTTTGGGTCAGTGACAAATAAGGGTTGGTAAGATTAAAAGCTGGTTGGTTTTATTTGAAATAATATTTGTAAGATTTTTTTATAGATGGTGGAGTTTCTAGAACAGACGTTTGAATTTCAGGGAAAAGGAGGGGGTGTAAGGTATGTGGGAGGGCATTCAATGAAAGTTGCATATATGGAAAAAAAGAAGGCTGTTAATAATTATGAAATAACACCAAGACCAAGCAACATAATGACTTTACCCTAGCCAAGCTTTGATAGCAAAGTTGTGGCTAAATTTCCATTTTTTTGAATACTTGAAAATAGTATCTATATAGTAAATCTGCCAATCTTCAGCTTTATTTAGCACTATAACTACTTGTATTTGAAAAAATAGGCCTCTAACCGAAAGCCCTGTAATGGGAGTCAAATGGTGTAACCGGTTACACCATTTAAAATTTCAATTTCATATCAAATTTTACAGGCATTATCATGGAGACCTTTGTAAGCTCGGTGTTAAGATTTCAAACGTAATATTTTAAGTAAATAGACATTTTTACAATTATTTTGATTCATCAATGTTTTCCTGGGGTCATTCCATTTGACATGTAAACAAGTATACCTGGCCATGTCCTAAAAATGCCAAATGATCTCCTATAAGAGCGTTACTAACCTTGGCATATAGCAGTCACGGTTTTCAGGGGTCTTCTCTGGGACATCATTTGCTGTCACATGGTCCTCTTTCAATATCATCAACAAAATTCAATGATTGAACAATCATTGAATGTTGGATACACCACCCTGACCCTTATATTCAGATTTTTTTATTTTTAAATAAAGTAAAATACATGGACACAAAAATATGAGCGTCACATCATCGACTTAATACACTGTACAAATACAGTGATAAATATTGCTATTGTTTACTATTTTCAGGTGGTACAATCTTTCCTCAATATTTCCTCATCAATTCCTGGTCCATACACATCCATTTTCAATAGCCTACGATGCCAACCTGGCTTTTCACCCCACTCTTGTCTGTAATGCTTTAGATTGTTCACCGAGATATATATTCCATACTTTGGTTTCATGTACAAATATTTACTGAATGTGTTCATCTTTGTTTCCTGAATAGTAATAACTCTCATAGCATGACATGACTGACGACCACATGTTCATCCCATAACAGCTACTGATGACCACTGGTTAAGGGTTATCTTGGTCCCTTTAAAGCACTTGACATGTTTGTTTCATTTTACATGAATATTAAGGTATAATCCACAACAACCTAGAACACAGTGTCACAGTCACATTTCATCAACAGTAGCAGAAACAGTCAGCAAACATGTTTAGCGAGAGTACACGTTGCCATCACAGCAGTGTGCTTTAGCCATCATTAATCCCTGCATTAGTGCCTTCTACTAATTATCCACATCGTTCCACATCTTTCTTCGATATGAGTCGTGGTAATGACCCGTCTGTGCAATACGCCTCCTACTTCATTCTGAGCCAGCCACTCAGTGCGACTAGAAGGAATTTGTTAATGCATCGCAATTAGCTGTACACAGATGCAGACTTGAATAAAATAAGTGTTTTAAAATCAATTATAGCACTTTTTATCATTATAAACAATTAAAAGTATTTCAGTACAACTAACAATCTTCACAGCATTAATTATCTGTTGCTGATAACTAAACTGTCCAGTGTTTAGACATAATTTGTTTTAGGATATTACTCATGAGAAGTGAGAAACATTAGACCAATACTGTACACAATAAAGAACTGGAATTAAAGAAAGCAAAACGTAGTGATGTATCACTCCACCTCATTGACAAAGATACCACTAAAGTGATTTCTGCAATTACATTACATCGGTAGTGTATTCTGTTTTATTCTACATAGAAGAATATATTATAATATAGGAATATGACAGCTTTCAAAAACGTATAGGGTGCAGTTGTGTGTATCGTGACCAAAGTACCCAGAAATTTGCTCAACAATATTTTCAATGGGCAGCAGAGGAAATGTAACTCTATAGCTGTCAGACTTATAATACGTTTTTACCAACTGAGTTTAACAGGGACTGGAACTCCCAACCCTTCATGTACTGAGTTACATTGCAATGGTCTACATTACATTGACTACAGTAGACTATAGACTGATAGTAAAATCATAACTAGTAAACTAAATAAGAGTGGCACTTATGAAGGTGCAAGAGATCTGAATTCAAACAAAAACACTGTCTAACACAGCAACACAGTGTTGTTCACTGCCTTTAGATTTCACACCCACCCATTTTTATTGTCTCACACTTAGAGGCCACAGCACTAAAGTAAATGGCAAGTAAATTGGTCTGAAGTGAACTCGACAAACATACAGTATCTTTGTTGATTGAGGTGAATCTTTATAGGATTAATGTCAATTTAAATTTGTGAATTTGTAAATCAGTGAAGGCAGAACTTCCACCAAGCATCCACCCCAAGCATCCACATGTTTAACTGTGTATGTGTAAACTGGTAGAAACTGGCCAATTTAACTTAACTAACTAAATAAACTAAATTACAAACAAACCAAGGAAACACTTGAAGGAAACGGCAGTTAAGACAAGCTGCCTAATGCTTTTATCTTGAAGTTGCAGCTGTTGCTGGTTCATTTATATATATTTACTTGGTAATGTTAATATATACAAGTTCTCCTGCTTCTTTGGATAAAAACGTATGCTCTGTAAATTTAAATAATGCAAACAAAGCCAATAGTATTTCAGCTTGTCAGAAAATATAAATACAGATTGTACTGGTCTTTTTGACCCAAAATTATCTCTTTTATTCGGTTCAAATGCCATGGTAAATTACATACAGATCGCTGCAAAATGCTGTATCTATTTTATGATCTCAAGCGCTAATCTTCCTCCTTGACTTTCATTGTGATCTTATTGGCTATCGATGGAACTTGGGCGACTGGAGATTAAATCGGTGTTAACGCCCACAAAAGACATTTGCAGGCGGCCGCCGACATCCCCACAATAAACATTGATAAGCAGAGACGCTAGTATCCACCAAGAAGATTTGTCTCCCCCCCCCCCAATGTGTCTTCTGACAACTTTTTGGTTGAGGCTAGCCTTTAAAAGAACTTTAAATAGCTGAAAGTGTAAAGTGTAATAGGACTTAAAGACACACAAGGAGAGGGTATGGCACCTCAAAGGTGCGTAGGGAAATGTTGCATTCTTTGGGCTAATGAGGACATTAGCAGTCCATGCAATGCCTAACACAATGAAAATCTGAAGGCCTTGACAAAGTAGGTGATTGCATTACAGGCTTACTATGCAGCTGGCAGCTGCTTCCTGACAATATGACGATGAAAAACTCTTGTTGCTCCTCTCCAAAACAGTCAATTAAGGGGAGTGAAATTGTGTGATGTTGCACACAGATGCTGAAGGAGAAGATGACACACTTGTGTGGGATTGCAGGGGAAATTCTGGTGTAAAAAAATTAATAAAAAAAAACCCAGATGAATACTGACTATAGATCTGGAGAGTCATGTGGTTCTACTGTATGATTCCAATGGGATTCTTCCCCAAAATAGCTGCCCATCTTGCTACTATATTATGAACCAACTGTATCACATATGTTCATAATATTTCATGGAGGAATATATTAGTTCATTCTTTTATTGTTAAAGGTAAATGTATTATCTTTAGTACTGAGAAATCATGTTTTTCCCTTGGTAGGTCTCAAAAATAGGGGCAGATGTGCGTACATTAGCGCAGCATAAACAGCGAATCGGCCAGGCCGCAGAATGCGCACACTGTGCCTTTTCGTTTTAAATTGGATGTACCAAACCTGCGGCTCATCACTTACTATAATAATAATACAGTTACTCTTCCAGTAACTGTATTATTACATCCAGTAAAGCCCGATCACTTCTTGTTCACTCAATAGAAAATTCTTCTTCTAAGAGAGTAGGCTCACATTAGCAAAAGGAATCTTTGGGGCACAATGATATTTCCCAAAATAAGAGATCCGCCATATGACAACTTAGCACTTGCAGAATGTTTGAAGCTGTAATTTTATTAAAAAAAAATATAATGTGGCATGCACACCTCTCTACACCTCCCCCTACAGCACTCCTAGGCTAGCCTAGAAGTGAAGATTGGTGGAAGCTGAACTACAGGCTACTCTAATGAATCCGAGAGGATGCAAACTTTAGAATAAATCACCAAAAATGAGTCACCATTTTTTGTGACAGTGCCACTTTTAGGTGATTCAGAATATTTGCTCCATTCATATGATTCCCTTCTATTTTGGGGATTGGGAAAAACAGAAAAACCTTATGTCTGCCAAAGGCCAGCAAGAATCCCAGGGGCTGTCTCGAGCGGTGCAGCTGACATTGAGTGCCATTCAGTGGGTCCTAGACTCCATCTGTGCTGCTTCTCCCACTGGGTGCCTTGTATTCGCCTAACCCCAGCACCCCTCCCCCCACGCAGTGCTGAATCTCCCCTCCCCCATCACTGATGCATGGAAGGAACATGACACCGTAGGTCACGCAAATACACAATGCACAAATACACACAGGCAAACATAGCTCCAGGTTGACTTTGCCGGGGATATCAGTCTGGAACCTCTCAATTCAAAAGCGTTTCTCATAAAGGTGGTGCTAATACATTGCAATCAAACTTCCTTAAACACAATTGTACTACTGTATCTTCATCTCAACCAATCAGAACGTGTAAGCTACAGCGCAGATGGAAACAGGTGTGTAAACAGTAACCAACACGTAGTATTTATCGACAGGGTTTAGACAAAATGTCTGTTGATGACACTTGCAGTGCACATTTTCCTGTAATGGGTACTTTTTCTAACACAAAGTTATAGTTAGCATGACAGGGAAAGATAAGGAAATCTCAAAGAACAGATAGCAGAATTAGATGTTAGATTAGCTCCAGAACCTTTACGTGCAATTAGAAAATAAATCAAATGCTTTCGTGCAGCTTTTTAAAAATGGGTTAAAGGAGAGAAGGAAACCAGACTGTGAGCCGATGCCTTCTAAAACGCCACGGAGGCTCAAACAATTGTCCTTATACAATGAATATCGAATATCAAATGTACTGTACTGTAATGTTACCAACACTATATAGAATTACAGTAGGCCTACTATTCCTTGTTTGAAATCTTATATTGTTTATTAAGTGGTGACACAACAACAACAAAGAGATCTTTCCATCTTCACCTTTGTCAAACTGTAGCCTTAGACTCACAAGAGCATTGTGATATCGCAAGGCTAAGGTAAATACACAAACATTCACATATAGACACAATATGGCATATAGACTCTATACAGCAACATAACCCTTAAATGCATGACATTTATCTAAAGGTCATGGGATTAAAGGGGGGGTGAGGTGACAGCATATTAATATGCTAAATCAAGCCTAAGAAATTGTACACAGACAGTACATGCATGCACACACACACACACGGCCTGTAAAAATCCCAGATCCTGTCCTGCGTGTGATTGGTTAATTATTGTTTTCTTGTCCTATTTTGACTCCCTTCAATCTGTAACTTGTACATGTACTTGAGGACCAATGCATGCACGTGATTATGGCTTATAAATATACACGGTGAGCTAGGTGGCTTGGTGGCAGCTAAAGACAGGTTTTTAATGTGAGTGAGTCATCTGCAGCAGAGGTGAAACAATCGTGTTCGCTCAACAAGCCAGATATTCTTGAATTAGAACCCCTTCAATGAGAGTGCCATGGGACACCTGCAAGTGCGTGGGATGCAGGCAATCGACCATTGCTTTTAATAGCACAACATACATAACATAACATGAAGATAACCAATCTAGAAATATTAGAAGAATACTGTATTTAAAAACATAATTTAAAAATCCTAAAAAGACTCACACCCCCAAATAGCATCTTGCAACAAAAACATCTAGCTGTTTATTTCTCTATTTACAAAAGGTAATTACATTAAAAGACATAATTACAATACATTGCAGAACATTCAAGAAGGAGCTTATTTCCTCTTTACTTCATGGCAAGAAGCAGCACCAAGCGTGATAAGACGGCATGAGGACACAGAGAGCCAGCTTCACTGCAGGAGAGCCCCTCTCATGCTCCTCTTAATGCCCTGTCCTTGGCACAGTGGAGGTCTGATGAACAGCTGGGCTTAGCACACAGATGGGAACCTTCTCAGTCTCCGGTGGACCCCAGATGTTCCCCTCTCCGCCCTCCCCCCCACCCGCACACACACACACACACCCACACCCCTGCTCAGCTCAACCCCCCTCCCTCTCTCCTGACTGTGGGAAAACTGGCACCGCTGTGTTCCAGTTATCAAATGGATGTTTTAACCTATCACCTCCCATCGCCCCCCCTGCTTCCAGATGCAGCCATGCGGCCTTGTGTACAGTATGTCAGATACCTCTTGTCGCCTGCTCTCTACACTTACCTACCTCGTTATACAACATTAGAATTAATCAAACCAGTTGGATAGTTTAAGAGCTTTAATAACACTAATCTGCCCTGTTTGTAAGACTCATAACGTCTAAGGATGTTTAAATTCTTAGCAATCACATTTCTGAATAATTGATAGCAGCCCAAGTATACAAGCGCACTGGTTCAAAGAGAAAGCATAATCTCCCATTAGGGCCGGTACAAGACAGGGGACTATTTGTTGTCCTGAGGTAAATTTGGTTTGCGAGGCCAGCGCAGACACAAACCATGTATTATGCTAAGATCAACCGGGCAAATGAAGGCAGCAGCCTGGAGCCCTACTGAACTCAGTTTGAACCCCCCGGGTTGCTAGTTAAAAGCCCCGTACTGACTTTGACCATCAAGATGGGGGGGAAAAATCAGTAAGACCCAGGGCACCGAGGCTAACAGTCAAAGACAATGTAATCAGATGTGATAGGCGATCAATAAGGCCTGGTGCTAGCCTCAGTGTGTGTCCTTACCTCACCCCCTCAGGCCCAGTGGGGTGCATGGCATCGTGCGGTGCAAGGCAGGGTGTTGTCTAGCTGTCTGGGTAATATGAAGTGACCAAAAAAGCCACACCCAGCAGGAAAACCTAATTTTCTGATTAGAGACTCCTTGGTCATGCAAGGACACTATAGACCCAACACTGACTCAATGGTGGACATTTAGTTATGGAAGTTGTTGTGCACCTTTCTAGAGAAGAATAAAACAATTACAGTAAGATGAAACCGATTATTAAATAGGAACATATGTTTCACCTGGGTAAAACCATCCTGACTTGGCAAGATCCGCCTCTACGATTTGATCCTAATTGAAAGCCGCTTGTCCGTCAGGTAGAGATCGAGAACTACCGACCAATCAGCATCCAGGTGGGTAGGTGGGTACTGTGCTTCAGTTGGTGCCGACAGAAATGAAAGGCCTGTGTTCTTTTGACGGAGTCCGCTCATAGATACAACTATAATTATTTTAGCACAAGCATTTTGCAATGTGCTTTGCCATATCTCACATGTCTTAATTCATGTCATATAACTTGCAAGGTATGAATGAATCATTTAATAGGACACACGGAATAATCAGGGTATCTATATAACAATTCAGATCACAAAGAAACAGGAATTACAAGTTGAATGCAAGATTGATAAGAGTAGCCTGTTTTTGCTCCACCAGAGGAGGAGTAACAGAGGCAGAATCAAGGAGGAAAGATAGAAAGATTGAGAAATATGAGCCTGGCAAAGCAGCTAATCACACTAGCTATACAGGCTTACAATCTGTCCACCCATCTGCCCTGTTCTTCTTCCTTGCCTCTCCTCCTCTTACTTCATCTCTCCCACTCTTCCCTACTTGACTGCCTCTTTAACCTCTATACACATACACACAGGACTTATTAATCTGTAGCAGGCCACTAAACACAGAATTACAGTACACATGTACATATAAAACATAATATAGCACATATAACACATTAATTCCACCACCATATTTACTACCCCTCCATTCCTATGGTGGTGTCCTTTCTAGATGTGACCCTATCTTATTTTGCTACTCCTCTCCTCTATTAGAAATAATCAAATAAACCCTGTCCCAGACCAAGCCTGGATCCTATCAGTGCTGAATTTAGTGCATTTGAGGACAAGGAACCTTGGCAAAATTCATGAGGTAACCTTTACGATTTGGACTCGACTTGTAGTCAACAGTGTTACACTACATCAGCTGTAGTGACCAGGGGCCTCATTTATAAACGCTGTGTATGTAGAAAAGACTGCATACACCACTTTGTGCCCAAAGTCCTGGATTTATAAAAACCTGCCGTAAAATGTCCTTATCTCTATGGAAACTCGGACCCATAGAAATACGCTCATTTCCAGCGCTGTGATACAGTGATCAGAGGCCAAAAGAGCCTTGTCCATTGTACTATATGGAACATTTGGCTTCGTGGTGTTTTAATTTTGAAGGGAGGACAGACACGCTTTAATACAACCGAGGGGTCCCTTCATTGACTTCTTCAAATCCTCCACAAGTTTGGAAACATTGGTTAGCTCAACTCCTCCAGGTGCAGTAGTTTAATCATAAAGTGGAGGAGACAACACAGAGCTCCGGTAAAACACGTCCCCTCAATTCCGCAATGCCTCTCAATGCATTAACATTTAAATGTGTGGTGTATCTCCCCCTTCTCTGTATATCACTTCAGAGAACTCTAAAACTGTTCAAGAAACTGCTCCCTACAAGGTAAATGCAATGTTGCCTTGCTTAAGCACAGATGTGTCCATAAACCACAATGAATAACACCCAGACATTTCAATCCAAAACACCCAAGCCCCTCTGTAAAAAAAAAAGACTGCTCTGTTTTCATCTGGACAGAAAAACATTTCCCTGCATCCATTTTTCTCCCAATCTCCCAGACTCAATGGGCAATGGGCTTTTGTGAAGTCTTTTCACATGGCTGTCACACAAAAGCCTTGGGCTTCCTGCTATGTCCCCACCTGCCTCTTCTGCACCAGGGTGAAACCGCTTAATACAAAAATACCTAGACATGTCCATCCTAAAATTGAAGTTCACCATTGGGCTGCTGTTTGCCATCCACCGGGCCGTGTCCGGGGACCATAAAGTCCCAGGGCAATCCCACAGCTTTGGCTGCAGCAGAGAAGGTTAAGGCACTAATGACTTGTTGCGCCACTTGTCATTTGTGAATCTCCCAGTCTCCCTCCCCTTTAATTGTTTTACACTTCACAGTTGAACTTTATACTGCTTTATTGCATCCTCCATTTTAGTGCGCTTGGTTTCATTGCAATAATTAAACGAGCACCAGTACTGCATGTACTTACTACGTCAGGGGACAGGAGAAACTACAGCACTGCCAAAAACAAAACCTGGAACAGTACAATTAGATCTAGAGGAAAACTAGAGTTGCATGTCTCACAGAGAAATGACAGATACAGAGGCAGACAGACAAACAACTGTTAAATGTGTGTGTGTGTGTGTGTGTGTGTGTGTACATGCATGCGTTTTAAAGAGATGAACAAAAAGTGTGGAGAATGCTGCATGTTGAGTGTGTGCGCCTGAATGCGAGTGCATGCCCGTGTGAAAGACAGATGGACAGACAGAGGAATATAGTATGTGCAGTGTATGTGCATGTGCATGTATGTGTATGCATGCATGCATGCCTGGGTAACAGACAAATGGCCAAAATGAATGCTGGAAAGTGACAGAGCATCAGGTTGTCCCAGATGGATGAATGGAAGAAGGGAAACAGAGGAGCAGGTGGATGGAAGATGGAA
The DNA here is from genome assembly GCA_027575585.1 of Percopsis omiscomaycus. Classification (NCBI taxonomy): domain Eukaryota; kingdom Metazoa; phylum Chordata; class Actinopteri; order Percopsiformes; family Percopsidae; genus Percopsis; species Percopsis omiscomaycus. Next base: position 14,253 of record JAODLI010065684.1, read on the forward strand.
GATGGATGAGAAGTGGCGTGGAAGACTGCTTATAGTTCTTGGAATGCTTTGTAAAGGACACTCTTGAAAAAGAGATCTTTATCTCAAGAGCCTTTTCTGGTTAAATAAAGGTTTGCATACATACATCACTAGGGGTTGGTTTGCCCACTGCTTTACTGCTCAATAGACAAATCAATGTGTGACACATTGTGATAGAATAACATCACAATGTGATCACAAAGGTAAAAACTGTTTAAAGCATATTAGATAGGTTCAAAGACTTGTCAAATGTGCAGGTTTCTCAGGATGCTGAAATAGCATGTGTAAACAGGCTTCAACAGGCTTTCACTCCATGCCAGACAGAACACTTAGGGCCCTAGTTACCGAGTCAAGACGCAAGTGGAAGCACACGGCACAAGTTCACAGCGCAAGTTCACGGCGCAAGTTCACGGCGCAAGTTCACGGCGCAAGTTCACGGCGCAAGTTCACGGCGCAAGTTCAC
>JAODLI010065705.1:0-36365 GCA_027575585.1 Percopsis omiscomaycus
CTCTCTCTCTCTCTCTCTCTCTCTCTCTCTCTCTCTCTCTCTCTCTCTCTCTCTCTCTCTCTCTCTCTCTTCCTTTCAGACAAATGTTTACCCAGTGATTGATGATTCTTTTCTCTTAAAATGTTTCTGTTAACGAATGAAAAACTATGACAAAATGTGACATGCAAAATAAAACATAATATGAACTAGTTAAATTTATTATTTTGTGAAACCATTATAGAGAAACATTTAGATCTGTTCTATTAAAATGGCCATTCTTTACAGTAAAGCTAAGCTGCTGACAGTGACAGCAGTTGCATACCAAAATAATTTTTTAGAATTTTTTTTATATATCTGCTACACTCACACACAAAAAATAATAAAGAGAAAAGTGTGTGTTCTGTGTGTTTGCCATGTGTAAAAGAACGATATTTCAACCTCATTTTTGAGCACATTGTAGTTGACCTCGGAGCATGTAGCTTTGCTATTGCTGTGATTCTGTATCACACATTTATCCACACATCCAGGGAATGCTCGACTGTATAGAGTATTTTACTGATATTATGACAAAATTGCACATCTTTCTTGGACACTGCTCATATAAATTTAAATAGAAAGTGTGTTGTCTGGTAAAAACTTCCATTTGGAATATGTTACGATCAGCGTGCACGGGTTCATGCACGCTACATGCCTCTCCTCTTGGCGACGCACCTGTAGGGGATTTGCCCCGCACAGGTGCATTAGTTTAGGGTAATTATTTATTTAAGTTTCCCCCACAGCGCGTAGTGCTGTAGGTGATTGTTTTGTTGCACGTTGTTTTCGTTGCCCTGTAACCTGTGGATTTTGTTTTGTTTATTAAATACGCTGTATGCGTAACCTTAATTCCTCTGCTGTCGCTGTGTTCTCTCCGGCTCGCGCTTACACTCACCCCAGCATCCGCATTGTTACAGAATGACCCACCGAAAGAACAGTGTAGCAGCCGGAGCGACACGTTTTTCCCGCTGCGTGGCCAACGTCTCGCGCTCCAGTCCCGGAGGACATACGGACATCTCGCTACCTCTCATGTGGGGTAGCGCGCATTGCCAGTAGCGCGGAGACAGGGCACTACGGCCACGGGACGCGCTGGGCACCTACAGTTTGGCGAGGCAGTTCGGAGGACGAGTCCTCAGGCGTGGAGACGTTTCCTCCCCTCTACGCCTCGCACACACTACCAGCACGGGGTCATCGCCGACCCAAGCTCTACAGCTCCTCTGTCGAAGACCTCTCGGACTTCGACATGAGCTTTCTCGACCACCCAGAGCTTGGGGAGGAGCGTGTGTGCGCGCGGAGGAGGAGGCGCAGAAGACGGAGGCGCCCAGCGTGCGGCGAGCCGGCGAACGCTCCCACCACCGCGTTGGAGGCAGCCCCGCCCACACGCACTCTGAGATCGTGGCCAAACGCTTCAGCTCTCCGGCCAGAACCACCAGGAGCTTCCGCCTGCTCACCCACGCCGCTGGGGTCGTCACCTGACCCCGTTGCTGTGAAGTCGCCGCCGCAGTCCTGCCCAGGAGCCGCCGCCCTGCTCACTCACGCCGCGGGAGTTGTCGCCTGCCCCAGAAGCTGTGGAGTCGCTGCCGCAGTCCTACTCAGGAGCCGCCGCTAGCTCGCACACGCCGCCGGAGAAGCTCACTGCACCGCAGCCCGTCCCCGGAACTGCCGTCAGCTTGCTCTCGCCGCGAGGGCCAACGCAAGGTCTCGCCGCTGGAGAGCCGCCGCCACACTCCGGCCCCGGAATCACCACTGGCCGGCACTCGCCGCTAGGGCCTTCGCATGGTCCAGCCGCTGGAGAGCCGCCGCCGCACTCCGGCCTCGGAGCAGTCACCAGCTCGCTCCCACCGCTGAAGCCGTTGCCAGGCCCAGCTGCTGTGGAGTCTCCACCATCGCAGCCAGCCTCCGGAGCTGTCGCTGGCTTGCCCTCGCCAGTCGCTGCACAACCGACACCATCGGCCCAGCCACCAGGGGGTCCCAGCCGCTGCCGCTCATCCCTGGTCCGGCCACCGGAGGACCTCAGCCGCTGCCGCTCATCCCTGGTCCGGCCACCGGAGGATCTCAGCCGCTGTCGCTCATCCCTGGTCCGGCCACCGGAGGACCTCAGAGCAGTCAAAGGGCTACGCCAGGAGGCGCGCCTTAGAGGGGGGGGTACTGTCACGATCAGCGTGCACGGGTTCATTCACGCTACATGCCTCTCCTCTTGGCGACGCACCTGTAGGGGATTAGCCCCGCACAGGTGCATTAGTTTAGGGTAATTATTGGCTTTATTTAAGTTTCCCCCACAGCGCGTAGTGCTGTGGGTCATTGTTTGGTTGCGCGTTGTTTTCGTTGCCCTGTAACCTGTGGTTTTTGTTTTGTTTATTAAATACGCTGTATGCGTAACCTTAATTCCTCGGCTGTCGCTGTGTTCTCTCCGGCTCGCGCTTACACTCACCCCAGCATCCGCATTGTTACAGAATATAAATAAATAAAACACTCGTGGTGATACATCTACATCTCCCACACTCTGTACTGTATTTCTTCCCTTTCCTCCTCCTATCTACAAATGGCGACCAGAATTTTGTCTTGTAAACAATTGCCTCCATGGGCCTAAGTGATAAGAATGAAAGGCGTGAATGTGGAAAGACACCTCAGTGGAGTTGGGAAGTGCTCGCTGAATCACGAGGCTGCAGTAAACGATGCAATCGTCTGCTAATTATGAGCGCAGCTTCTTTCCCTGCAGACACTCATGAATATTTAGACATTTGAGCTTCACACTAACCATTGTTGGCATGTGCACTGAGCATCTTCTTTCTGTTTGTATCAGGACATTGATTCAAGTCCAGGAAGAAGCCATTTCTATGGGTTAAGAGAAATCCCTTAATGTTTTTGTCCTGTGGTTAAAACTTTTTAGCATTAAAACTTTAACGCAGCAAGCTATGTTTAGTCAAGTTTTCCAAGAGGTTTTGCCCCAAAATTGAATGAACAACAATATGATTGTATGAAAGCACCAGAACATCACGTCAGATTTGGCCAATCAAATACAAAAAGCCGTTCCCTTTCTGTCTCTACCAATCATGCCAGTTGAGAAGTCTTCAGGAACTCTGCAATGTTGTGCATCTGCATGACTGTAATTGGGGGAGACAGATAGGGAACATCTTGTATGGTTGTAATTTCAAATATTGGCTCATTCTTGCTTGATTCGTCAAAAGTTGCCTATTGCACCTTAAAGGAAATGTACTGTCACTCTAAGGATCTTTGACACTTAGTGGGTGTTAAAACTTACAGTGTAAGCATGTATTACTACAGTTTTACAATATAACCATGAGACATTGCTCCACAAGACTCTGAATCTTACTTCTATGGATTGAGATGTCTCCAATCACAGTACAAGGGGGCATTTTATATCACTAGCTGATGTCTAAGAAACACATCTATGACATGTATTTCACCACAAAAAAAAAAAAATATATATAAATGTTTTTGGCAATTTATTTCCCAGGGCTTGAAGGGGGTTTGGGGGAGGGGTCAAGTGGATGTGTCTCTGCAAAGACTGCCCATATTGGTGGACTGATGGTTGCTATCTTATTAAATTATTCACTATATGCTTTGTTAAAATGTGCTTTAGTTAGTATTGTAGTATAGTATAATACTATAGTTATAGTTATATTCTCCATTTGTATATGTTTTACTTTTTTCACCACTGTACTGTGAACTTTTACACTATATTGGCCTACTGTATCATTTCCAACTTTTATTATTCTTTAATTTTCAAGGCAGGTTCAATGCTTTATTTGTGATGTATGTTTCTGGTTAGCAAAACCTCTAACGTTCCTATTAAACTAGGGAATAATTGTGCATATTTCTAAACTACAGTAAGTTATTACCGTAGTTTAACATATTTGTAAAAAGTGGACCTTTACTCTGCTTCCTTCAAAGGAATTCCTTACTGAGCAATGTCTAAAACAGCAAAAGCCTCGGCCTGCCTGAAATTGGAAACATTACAGTAATAATGATCTTCTTCCCTTTCCTTATACGATTGTTAAGTAGAGTGTAAACCAAATGGGAGTTGTGCCACAGTTGAGAGTGGGTATTCTGTGGACAGAAATAATTTGAAAATTGTGTGCACAAGGTTGCAATATGCTTTGAAGGTACATTTGTATGCCATACAGAAAACTATAATACTCCACCTGACGACAGATGTGGTAGTTACTGGTTACGATGGGTTTCAAAGGAATAGGCTGGCTAACATTACCACAGTTAAATTATTAAAGCACGTGTTGATGTACATCCACATGTTTTCGTGCTCATCATATTTTATTTTAAAGTATTGGGAAGTCAATTAATTATTGACATGGTTCCCTAGATAAGCTTGAGTGGTTAGTTTTTGTTGCCAGTTGTACAGTAGATTACCTGTCAGGGGAGTAAGAGGGGTTCACTGTAGAATTCACACTGTTCGCTAATGCTGTTGGCTAATGCTGTTGGTTAATGCTTTTTTTGTCATTCTGCATCAGCATTCAAGGTATTAGCTTGAAATGTGTACATGTACCTGAATGGATGTCAATTTATGCGGATATTAATCTTGGGAATATGCTTTCTGTTCTTTTGAGAGCCTTTTTTCTGTTCTAAATTTTTCCTCTTTTTTCCCTCGTTCAGATCAACCGACTATGGCTCCACCTATGAGAGAATGAATGACAAAGTGGGATCCAAGACTGTCTTGAGTTACCTGTACGTCTGTCCATCTAACAAGAGAAAGGTGAGACGATGCCAGTGCTATCAGGGTTGGGAGGGATCATGTAAATGTATCCATTTACAGATGACTGATTACCTAAAATTGTATTCCATATCATAATCAAAAGGATTGCTCAAAAGATGGTCCATCTTTAGTCTTTAAAGTGTACATACATACTCAGCATACTATAATCCATACAAACCAACCTAACTACTTTCTACATATTTATGGCCTCAAAATACCTGAATATCATAACATGGTTTGAAAAAGGGGCACTTTTTCCACATGCACCAATGCTAAGTTTTGTCAAATTCTCATGGAAACTTTCTGTGTTGTAATATGGGAAAAAGGCCCCAATTTGACTTGTATGTATATACTGTATAATATTTTCAATGAGAGAGACAAAGGCAACCCTGAATATCAGGGACTTTGGGAGCTGGGAATACCAAACCAGGTCAGCTACTCAGCTTCTGTAATATTGGCTTTTTCTTTTTGTTAGAATTATTATTTTTTAATTTCACATCAAAGGGATGGTGAGAATGTGGTCTCATAGGCTCTCTTTCTTTGGCTGATGTTAGAGACATCTTTGTTATTTTAAAATTATGATAAGATTTAACTAGCTGCAGCATTGTTGTCTACAGAATGAGTCACAGCATCCCAAGATTGTTTTGCACAATGGAAAGACTGGCCTCTGGTTGAGGATAAATGGCACATTCTCCCCCTGCAACTTATTTGTTTAACAATTATTTAGATGTTTTCTGTGGCTGCATGAATGAATAGACATTTGCATTCACGTTTTTGGTACATCCCTTTGATTATCCTTGCATCTAAATGGTACCACAACCGGGGTGCGCTGGCGTCGGCGCAGGCTCCCCACCCCTCCTCCGTGCAGCCCACCTGAGCGGAATGCAGCTCATCCAACACACCTATGGGTAGTTAACGTTATAATGTAAGTCAGACAGGCGGCGTTTCCCACCGTCGGTCATTGCTTGGTGTTCGTTCGTTTCGCAAGTTTGCGAGTGCCTGTCAGCTTTGCATCTTCACCGTGTCGTTCTTTCGGCTAGCACCTACTCTCTCTCCACTCACACCGTTACAGAATGAACCTTGTTGAGAGAGTAGCAGCCGGTGAACTGTTCTCCCCACCCGCGTGGTCAGTGGATTCGCTGGCAGGGACCCTCCCTCCAGTCCGACAACGCGCCAGCCCCCCCGAGTGACGGAAGGGCGATGGAGTGGGGCAGCACCGCAGGAGAGTTGTCGCTCTGCTCACCAAATTTCGGCCACCCCGACTCATACTCCGATTGGGACCTCTCCGACCTCCTAGAGCCGTTATATTACAATCTGTGCCAGGACGCCTAGGGGGGACCCATGGTGAGACAAGGAGGCCGGAGACGGCGAGCACGCCGCCACGTCAGAGAGGCTCCACTCGCCGACTCCCCCTGGTCTCTGCCATGGGCAGCTGCATGTTGTGCTCGCCGGTCGACGCCTCGGTGTTCGGGGCTTATTCCCCCGTGGTCCACGCTCCCTACGACGCCCTGTCGGATTGGGAGGTCGAAGATATGTACACGCTTTACCGGGGGGGACTCGTCCAGAAATACGGAAGAAACCCTTTGGCAACATCCCCGAACTCCACCTGCCCGGGCCCAGATGACCATGCCAGCGAGCCCTACCCAATGCCCCGCCGGCCAGCGGTCCAAAAGTCCCACACCCAGAAGGTCTTGCCGGCCTGCGGTCCAGATTAGACTTGATTAGATTCGATCGTTTTTATTGTCCCTGAGGGGCAATTTGGTTTGTAAACAGTAATCAATACACATCATAAAATAAACAAGTAAATAAAAAATATAAAAACTTATAAAATACAGTACAGTAGAAGCCCTCATAATAACTTACCATGAGATACAAAGCACTGAGTGTCCGTCAGCCCTTTACTACAGTGTGTGTGCAACAGCAACTACAGTTACAGTTACAGTTACAGTTACATCATTTAGCAACTAGGCCTACAGCTTGTTTAAAAACCCAACAGCTGACGGAACAGATGATCTCTTTGGTTTGGCCCTCCTAAGGAAAGTGTACCTTCTCCCTGATGGCAGGAGAGGGTGTTGAGGGTCCACCAGAATGGCCTTTGCTCTCTGAGTGTCTCTAACTTGATAAACATGGCCAAGATCATACACGTTAGTGCCAATGGTCTTTTGGCAAAGTTTACCAATTTTTCCGGACGGTGTTTGTTAACCATGCTGAGGTTGTCAAGCAGATCATTGCAAATGTTAAAATGGACTCAATAAAAGATGAATGCAACATTTTCAAAAGCAATCTGTAAACGTTAAAACCCCTCAACTTCCTTAAGAAAAACAGTCTCTGATTGGCCTTTTTGCAGATAAGATGCAGATAAGATGCAGGCGTCAAATGTCATTTTGCCATCCAGGATAGTGCCCAAGTACCTATATTGGCTTACTGTCTCTACAGAACTGCCATTGATAAAAGTCGGTGCTGTGACAGGAGGGTTTCGGTGAAAATCAATAAGCATCTCTTTTGTCTTAGAGATATTGAGTTGCAAGTATGAGTCATCACACCATTTAATAACATTGTCCAGGACTGGACCGTGACCCACCTCAATCACTGAGTCATCAGCAAACTTGATTATAAACCTTGACTCGAACATACTCTGGCAGTCATTGGTGTAGAGCACAAATAACAAAGGAGACCAGGTGCACCCCTGGGGTGATCGTGTAGAGCACGTCAGGGCCTCAGACAAAATCTCATTAACATGGGTTCTCTACGACCTTACTGTCAGGAAGTTGACCAACAAACATATCGTGCCAGAGTCAATGCCAGATATCTCAGAATGCCTGCGAGCTATAAAATGGGGCTGCATGCAATTGAAAGCTGATGAGAAATCAACAAAGCATAAGCACGCATGCATTTTCTTGCCCTCCAGGTGCCCCACAGCAAAATCAAGCAATGTTGCTGTGGAATCCTCTACTCCCTTCCTTGCTTGATACGCATATTGGAGTGGGGTAATTACGTTCTGTGTCATAGCCAGTAAGCTCCTCTTCACAATTCATTCATAACCTTTCAAAACTAATAAGGTAAGCGCCACGGGGCGATAATCATTCAACACCTTTGGTAATGGAACCTTGGCCACTGGAACCACCATAGATTATTTCCATAACATGGGTACTTTCTTCTGTAAAAAAAGACAGCTGGAAAATAAGAGTAAAAATGCAGCATAATGACAAATCACAGTTTTTCAGTAGTCGGCTGCTGATACAGTCGGGACCATGACTTTTTCTCACGTTTGCCAGTACAAGAGTTCAACATACATCCATTTCATCAATCTGAATCTGACTGCTTTTTGAAGCAAATCTAAATTCAGCCAGTTCATCACTGAAATCATGGAAATCAAATCTCAGAGTTTTAACTCCTCTGCCAGGACGGAGTCAGACTTATCAGGGTTTACCACCCCTTTTTTCTTGCCCTGAAATCTCACCATAGATTTGATTCCCCTCCTGGCGCAGTGAGAATTGCCAATCGTAAGTTAATTCTCTACCTTGTCTTTAAACCACATTTTGCCCAGCTTTATTTCCTCTTTCACTTCTGAGCATCTCTTTTCTAGTGAAGATCACCCTGGTGGAAAGCTAACTTTTTCTGATGGAGCTTACCTAGGTAGGGCTTACCTAGGGTTTATTATTTGGGTACAATATAATTTTATTTGTGGGAATAATCATTTGTTCACAAGAAGTAATAGCTCAATATAGTGAGAGTCAGCTCATCTAAGTTAGTGCGAGAATCTTTAAAAACATCCCAATTGGTGCTGTGAACACAGCCATTCAGTTCATGAATAACGCCCTCTGTCCACGTAGCAACCTCTTTGAGCACAACTTTCCCTCTCTTGAGGGCCGGTTGAAAATACACAGTTGTGATCAGAAGAGCCTAGTGGCACCATTGCATAAGATTTATATGCAGCCTTTATGGTCCAGCACTTTGCCATATCTTCTTGGACAGTTTACATACTGATAGAAATGACCGAGATACTTCTTAAGACTACAAGCAAGACTTAAGACTACGAGTATAAAATGCGGGGCACTGGGGGAAATGCTATACTATAAACTGTTCACAAGTTTAAAAATAGTGGATGTTGCATCTACCATGTTGGCTCTAGGATAAATATAAACTACCTTCATAAATACTCGTGGAATTTCTCCAACATTCTCTCTCTGTCGCACTTCTCCTTTCCGGCCCCGCTTCCTCACTCAAACCTCTGTCTGACCACCCGAATGAACAACTCCGCATTTGCTAATCCCTGGCGGAATGCCATCAGGTAATGTCCTAGCAACTGTATTGTCGCATCGACCAAGGGAGAGACCGCCGGTCGCCTGAGGGGTACCGGCATCTCTCTCTGTGGGTCCCCGCCGTCGCCTGTCCCTGGTCTGGCCACCTGAGGGGTCAAGCCTGCGTTTTCGGCCATCCGGGGAGTCCTGTCGCTGTCGCTGGGTCCTTGTCCGGCCGCCTGAGGGGTTCAGCGTGCGTCATCGGCCTGTGACGACATCCTTTTGCTGCTGGATCTGTGATTACTAATTGGATGGTTAATAGACATGGTTGATTTAGAGATCAGGACGAGACAATTTATATGCCATTTAGGGAAGAGCAAAGTAAAAACATGACAGTTAAATGTGGGTTACATCTTGATCAAAGTTCGCAAGCCTTTTTCCACTGACAGCTCTCTGTTAAACCTTCTTTCAAAGACACAGCTCAATTGATCTGGCTTGACATGATTTATTCATAGCGGCGTGCTCTTATATACAGCATTAGAACGACTGCGGTAGCACCTCTATGCTCCCGCATCAGGCTGATAACACACAAAGGTGATCACTCCGACCTCTATTGATTTTCTTTTGTTAACCGCGTCCCTCCATTGGCTTCTCACCGGTCACAGAGGCTGAGCGGATGGTGTGAGAGAAATCTTAATCACCCCTTGCTAATGATATCACTGCTTGTTATTTGGGAGGTGATTAATTATGGCTTGAAGGCTATTGTTTTAGGCAGGAGAGAAGCGGCTTATTGCTCTGATCTTTTGCTTTTGTTTTTATACTGATCGCATGGAGAAGACGCGAGGCTTCGTCATGCTACTAATAACGTGTGCTACTAATAATGTTTTTATTGTCATTTACCTGTAAATATGTACTCCTTGTTTGACAACACATAAAGGACTCTAAATGCACTTACCCATAATCGTGTGAGCCTTGCAGGCTCTAAGGAAATACAAGGCTAAATGTAATTTCCCGCTTTCTCTTACTACAATCTGATGGTAAATAGTAAATTACATATGACAAGCCACAAAGGCACTTGGAAGATTGGAAGGTCTAAGAAATCCTGGTTAAGAATCGGCTGTTTGTTTATTGGCGCTTAATGAAAGACCATTGATATAAATCACCGCTAGGTAGGGTTCCAGGTTAAGGCACCAACGAGGGGTGGTATTGTCAGTGACAAATGTGCTGCTGTTTTTTCCATTCTGTTGAAAAGTGAAAACACAGTCATTTTGGGCGTGGGTAAAGCCATTACCCACAATTCAGTGGCACCGCGTATTGGTGTTGGAGTGTGATTATCATCCAAGCCACATGTGTATGCAAACCATACTTACTTACCCAGATGGCAATAGTGTACCTTACCAGTATAGACAGTATAGAGTCCATACAGTCATCAGGAGAAAACAAAATGTATCCAGTTCATTGCACTTGTAATGCAAACAGCCTACCTGTATATTACAAAGTGCATTATCACTCTCTGTGAATAAATGATCAGTGTAATAGTTACAGTGAAGTGGTATTCAACAAATGACAGTTCTTATCTTACAGTACCTCTAAACTGTGTAGTGTTTTTTAAATAAAGCACTAACATTATATTTGATAATGATGACACAATTGTAACAATGAATTTCAAATCCAAGCTGTCAAAATATGAAAATGTGAACTTTAATTCTATCATATGGATAGACCATATGGTTTTTCATATTAGTTTTTTGCATGGATACAGTACCCCCATATACATATGACTGTTATGGAATGAATAGAATCCCTTTTAACTTAAAAATCTAATTTCTACCAATGCAAACCGCCTTGATCTCATTACAGGGGCTTTATTTAGGAGACGGCTGCTGAAAACTTAAAGTGCTTATCTCAGAGTGCACAGGAAAGTGCCACAGAACCATGGCAACAGAAGCACGAGGACATTCATAAAATGAAGTTGGAGATGCAGTGATGTTTGCCAAGAGTAAGCTTGAGGCGTGCCAAGAGTCAAGCTTTTTCTGCTGACACTGCTACTGCGCTAACATCTCTGTTCTGTCTCGTCTCATCTCCCTAACGTTCTACCGCTTGCTGCCCAAACACCCCACTGCTCTCACCCGCTTTGTTTTCACCCACGCACATGCACACACTCACACAGACTCCTTCCCTCTCTCATCCGCTCTCTCTCTCTCTCTCTCTCCTCCCCCCTCTTTCTCTTAGATCATGGTGTTGACTGACCCAGAGTTTGAGAGCAGTGTGCTCATCAGCTCGGATGAGGGTGCCAGCTACCAGAAGTACCGTCTCAACTTCTTCATCCTGAGCCTGCTGTTCCATCCCACTCAGGAGGACTGGGCTCTAGCCTACAGCCATGACCAGAAGGTACTTTGTGTGTGCATGTACTTTTCACGTTCACCACAAAGACCTGTTTTATATGGTCTCCCAGACTGTAACAGTGACAACAAATGCATAAATGCTGAGGCTTAAGTGTTTTTCTTTCTCCTCTTGTTTTGAATCTCGGCCTTTACAATCTGCTTCTCAGTTGGATATTGGTTAGAGTTCAGTTGGGTGGTTTTATAGGTTACTATGACAACATAATGAAAGTCAATACTACTATACTGGCCTGAGCTGTGTACATTATGAATTACTTTTCATTTTGATTAAGTTAAAATGCAATTGAAACAAAGCGGTAAGCTTTATATATTGCTTCGAACCTGTGAGTGTTTGGGCTTTGAAAAATATAATAAATGTATCAATTTGCCTGTTTCTGAAAGTGACTTAAACCCAGATGGACAATATATTTTAAAGACAAACAATATGAGTGTACATTATTATTTTGATTCAACCTTTCTCATTTGGATTCCTTTTACAAGGCAGTGTAACACAGTAAGGGTCCCTGTAACCCATCTTCACATTCCTTCCCACTTTCATTTCAGCAAAGGTCTGAACAGCGATCTCAGTAACAATGTCACGCTTCATGAAAGGCTATCTCTGCATGAGACTGAAATATGAATTCTCTTGGCAACTCTTGGCTGTTTCCCTGCCTTTTAGGTGTGACATATAGTAATGTAAAAACTCCAATAAGACTACATACCCACCATCCTATGTATACATCCATACATACACTCAGCTTTCTAGTACTGGATAGAAACCCCCCTTTCCCCCCAGAACAGCCCACATTCTTCATGGCATGGATTTGACAAGGTACTGGAAACATCCACATGCTGACACTGGCTGCAGATTTTATACAAATGTAGTGAATGTGTACATAATTTGAATTGACGGTGGGACTGCTCTTTTGCAGAGCGAAGCCATTGGCACCCAAACATAAAGGGCAGGCATAATTATCACCTATGTCACCCCTGTTGTGTTTCCACAGCATGAATGTGTGTCATCCTTCATTTGCCTGGAACTACTCCCCACAGGGCAGTTGTTGTGAATGAGAGTATGTTCCAAGTCACTCTAATTAACGAGGAGAGGATGTTAGTTTCCCTAATTTCACTTAATTTCCCCCTCCAGTCTCTTTATTTCAACTGATGAGTTACTCTAGCAGCAACAAGCTGTAATATGTGCATATGAAACTAGTAACAACAATTTACAGACTTTGTCACTCAAGGTGTATTCAGTTGGTATCGTAGTGAGGACATAAAATTTAAGATGTGCAGTAAACAGTTACTGCAAAGCTGGCTTGTCTCAAATATTTGTTCTTGTTAACAGTTTTTTGAAATCGCTTGTTTAAAAATTCAATTCCAATTTGTGTTTAAAACCCTGATAACAGACCCTAAATCATATCTGTATGTTAACTGTGTTAAGAGAAGACATTTACTCATTGATGTAGTACCTGGACCAGCTTCTGAGCATAAAGGCAACGTAGCACTGCCAAGAGGAGGGCATTACATCAACCCTGTGACAAAGAACGACAACTTAGCACATGATAACAGTCCTCTGTTTTCATTCCTTGTGAAAAAAGTTCCCATTTCACCAGATATAAGCACCTCATCAGAGATGTTTTTTGACAGCATGCCAGCTGCCAACTCTCATTGTTTGGTTCTTTAACTTATTCATGAGAAACTATTCTTGCCCCCATTAAAAAGCTACATAGAGAAAAAACTATTTTCACTGTGTTAGAAATGTACCGGCTTTGCTGTGGTAAACTCTCCTCACATTTCGTTAGATGGATTTTTGATTGTTGACAAAAATGGAATATTGTTGTACTAGCAATTTATAGTAATAATTTAGCATTATTACCACTGTAATCATTATTACAACCATCATTGTCAATTATCATTACCAATGTCATCAACATCCTCACCACCATCACTTCCCTTCCACCCTCCATGTCTGCAGCAGGTAGCAAAGCACGTCTTCACAGCATTTCACATTTAGTTTCTGCTTTGCTATGACTGAACCCCAGGTGACTGTCATGACTTCATTTTCATCCCAAATCTCTAAAAATGTGCTTGTCAGGCCCCTGCGGTGACCACCCAGCATGCCGTTCGATGTCCGTCGGCTCCATGCGAGCACAAAGACATAGAGGGTGTATTTCCTGCCAGTGTATTGTGTTCCATCCACAATACAGTACACACACCGCATTTGAACACCGCCAATTGAAATTCTGTCTGCTCTTATAGCCTTTGAACCCCAAGATAACAGCCGCAAGAATATGCGGGTAAAAAGCAACAGCCTTTCACTAAAGAAAACAAAGAGAAGCAGCCAATGTATTCACACAGTGAAGAGTGTAGAGTGAGTCAATCGGGGATGGGGCGGGGGGTCCAAAATTTGACAAAATTTGAAGCAAACCTCATAAAGTATCATCGTAAATCAATCCCAAGCAAATGCATTGCATATTCACACAGCTCTGTAATTCTATAAGTAAAATACTACACAACCAGTGTAGTTGCAGGTAAACATTACTTACATGTGTTTGCAGTTCCACCAGAGGGTAGACAATCTGTTAAGGCTCAGAAGGCGGTGGCAGGGAGGCAGCTTTGTAGTCTGGATTACTGGCTCAAAATGAACAAACCAACCCAACATTTTAGACATGTTCAAGGCTCTGTGTGGCATTAGGTTAGAAGCCTGCTTGAGATAGTATGATTAGTGACATAAGTCAGGTGGTGATGGATTGCTCAGAGTGGCATGGTATTAATATAATAAATCATGACTAAATGAGGGACGACGCCAACATGTTAATTTTGAATGGCAAAGAAAAACAAAAGGCCTGCTGTTGAGGAGACAACGTGGCAAACCATCATCATTTATCAATGGCCACGTGTGGGCCCTCTCAATTGGACAGGGGCTGCACCAGGACAAGAAAGAGATGGAGAGAGAGACCAGCGTTGGGGCCAAGCACACCATGGAGCACTGCAATGTGTATGGCATGATGAAACAGAGAGCAGGTCTGTGAAATAAAAGACCAGTGAAAGAGCGGAAAGCACATGGACGTACCTGAAGAGAGAACAGATGCTTCTTCTAATGGAATGGCAGCTATGTAGACTATTGTCGCTCCATTGTATAAAATAGCAGATGGAAATATGCTGCTATAGGGAAAAGGGCAAACAACTGGCACGCAAGAAAGAAAGTAAACTTGTGGTTAAGGATCCCTATATGTGAAATAGTTTAGACTTGTACGTGGCAAATTGCATGCTATGTTATACTCAGCCGTTTCTGAAGAAAATGACAGCAAATTGGTATGTGGGTCTTCAGTCTTGTGATCGTACTGCAAGCAGAAGTGACTCCATAAGCCTTGTTCTCATGTAGGCTATCACTGCGCCACTGAGCAAAGTAATTACGAAGTACGGTTGGCCATCTTTTTCTCTATATGTCGATCTATTTATTCAAGTATCTGTGCTATGTGTTCTTGATGTTGCAAAGAAAGAAAACAGTATTTTATGCAATATTGTAGCAACACGACTGCCTTGACATTTGTGCATTGTGTTGATACCATACAAACCTTGTGCTACATTGCAGGGCTGCTATCCTTCAGCATTCCAGGGTGCAATTGCCTCATTACATCTAGAGTTAAGGTGTATGTTCAGGGCCCACAAGGGGCAAGGCTTTGTGAAATAGAGGTTGGGCTCATTGTCCTTGGTGAACACCCTGTGTCCTCCGAATGTGTTTAGAATTCACCTGGGGAAGGAGGTCCCTTTGATATTTCACCAGCTGTCATAACCTTTATGTGTCTCTCACATGGCCACAGGTCTCCTCTAGCTGTGCGTGCCTGTCGCTTAACTTTTTTTTGTTTTTCAAGTGGAAAAAAAAACCCAAGTGTCGTGGAAAGTGTCGGAAAGGTGACCTAGGTGAATGGTGGCAGTTTGTTTAGTTTGCTGAGTACAGACGTGTGTGTGTGTGTGTGTGTGTGTGTTTTTTCTTGGTGAGAAAGAGGGATACAAATGGAAAGAGACAGGGACTACGTGACAGAGGGAAAGAAAATAAACCAAAAAATAGGGACAAATGGAGAATGATGGATCATGTGTGAATTCTAATTACATTGCCAATTTCTGTGTTCTAGAGGCTTCTCTGATTTCCTCTGTTGTGCTGTTGTGTGCTGTGATGAGTTAATATCATTTGATCCATTTGCCAGCATGTTTATCGTTTTTGAAAGCGGCTTGCACAGTATTCCCACATTGCTCACTCCACTTATGTTGCAGACGCGCCGTCCACCCCGATATGACACGCTGGCTTAAAATCACTCTTTAGAATCACGCTCGATTCCTTTCATCACTGAGACAACTCTAAAATGAAAAGCCTAAATGGTTCACAAATGTTCCTTCAAAGAACCTTCTGTAGTTGTTGGCATTCGGTCGACTACAGTTGCGACTTTAGGACGCAGTATCAGCTGAATAACACAACCATGCTTCAGTGGGCCCGTTAATAATGTACATTACACTAATAGGCAGCATTACATACAGTACAAAGCCCTCAGTAGACTGGCGGCTGGACTTCATTAGGTACCTTTTTAGGTTCGGTTATCGCCTTTGCACCAATCAAATATCCACACATTGTTTAAATGAAAATACAATTCTTTAGATGGTAAAAAACAGTTATGTGATGACTTGTTTGTTCACTGCAGTTAGACGCAATGTAATTAGTTTCCTTGTTTACAACTCAGGGAGTGATAGAAAGAGCAGAATTAGTTGAGTTCCGAAAAACCATGCAGTTTTTGCCTTTGAGAAATACTGAATCTATATTGTGCCTCATCTTGTTATATCGCTACAACATATAGCTGGAAAATACATCAACATCTTTTTGAAGCACGATAGTCCAATTTATTTCTAGCATTATCTAGTTACCTACAGTTCAAACTAAGTGAAACTGGACTAAAGATCAGCCGTATGAGTCATTTTTTCTTTGTTTTCCTCTATACCCTTAGGTTATATAGACCATTACTTTGGACTGAAACAATACGTAGGATGAGAAGCATAAGGAGACACAGCACAGAGTTAGATTATAAACAATACTTCCATAAATAAAGTAAATGCTTGACTATGGAATATGCCAAGGAGTAGTTTGATGTGATTGTGTCTTTAGTATGGCTGTCAAGCTACAGTTTACAATTACGCAGATGCTGTTATCCAAATGGGACTTACAATTACATAGTGCTATCACATGAAGCAGATAGGGGTTAGGCATCTTGCTTAAGGATGCTTACAGGTAGGCCAACTCAGGTAGACCACTAGACTATCCTGCCCCCCAGCTTATGTATCTCACCATCGACGTATTTCATGCCTCTTCTGTAGTGTTTTTTCCCCCGTTCTCTCTCTTATGGGTCCCCTCAGGGTAACCTGTTTGTTTAATACCACCCACAAGACTCGCATTTTAGGACAAGATTAGTAATTTACTAATTGGAGTGTGAAATGATAGTATTTCATTGTAAAATGCCATTGCACAAATGGGGGAAAGTAAGATCACAGAATTATTTTAACTATGTAAAAAAGTGCTGTGGTACCAAGGGAAAAAAACAAAAGAAAACTCCTCCTAATCCAGTATAGTCGCAACCCCATTTCCCTCTCCCTCTACAATCCCCCTAATGATCGTAACAGGCCTTAGAGGCCATAAATCTGAACAGCGGGGAAACTAAGTGTCTCATCATTATGCAGCTCCCACCTATCCACTGGCAGCCTGTCCCCACAAGGCCCCTAGGACAGGAGCGGCACTTGTTTAAATCCAATCTCGTTTCACTGAGCTCTTCATCACGTTTCCTTCTCCGCTGCACCTAATGACGTCCCGGCACCATATTGTTGTCCGATGTGTAATGGAGATAAGCCGAATTACTCGTCTGGGTGACTAATGGTGATTGCTGAGTTAAGTTGACAGGACATTTTCAGTTAAGGTAATGTTGTTCGTGGAGCTTGTTCCCTACAGAGACTGTACAATTATGAAGTCTCGACTGTCACCTTGACAGAGATGCTGGGGTTCAGTTTGGAAAGATCGATGTATCCTCTATACTGTAGCTGCTGTAAACCATACACCAATTGACCATCAACAATTCACACATTAATTTGGTTCATCTATAAGTTAACAGTTCCCTTCATTCACTCATGGCTAAGAGTCAGGTTTTTGTCAGATATTGTGTTCTGTGTGATGCCTATAAACCCTCCGTTAGTTATAATAGTGCTGTGTTCCCTCCAGATAGGAAGGTGACCTAGAACTATCTGAGAACGGTGATTTTAAGAAACCATAGGGTGCTGACCATGGAATGAATGACAACCCATGAATCAAGTGTAACTGGGCAGCCAAAATGTACCCTTTGTTTCTGTGCTCAGGCGGAGCAAAACCGTTTTCGGTCCGTTATTCAAAGGGAGTGTTGAAAAGAAACTGGTCAAAGTAATATCCCTACAAGGGCTGCAGAACTCCTGGTGGTTGTGATGGTTTTTCAGGGATAGTGGAAACAGGTGCTTGCACATCTGGATTAGCAGGCTGAGTCTGTCAGTGTAAAGATATAGAGGGTTGTTAGTATATTCTACAGAGCTTGCTGGGGAAATGTGGCTAAACAACTTTGGCTGAGCATTTTGTGGTTGGAAGAGGCCCAGGGGAGGAGCAGAACAATGCTACAGCAGTGGCCATAATGAAAATAATGTATTTGTAATTCTATTCAGTGACTGTGAACTTATGCATGCATACAGGCACATTCACACACACGCATTACCATGCTCCATTTGAGTTTGCCCATTGTTTTTTTCTCATTCAAACCCCACAAACAACAGGAAATAATCTGCTTGAATCTGCTGTTTCCGGAACAAATAGGGCATTTTCTTCAATCCCCGCTCTCAAAGGAGGCAGTAGGCCACCTCAAATGAGAGCCGAAATGGCGTAACGGCCTCTTTGAAAAGCACACAGTCCCTCTAGTCCTTCAGTATGCAAACATTGTTTGACTTAATCCACCCTAATGATGCAAATGTATGCTGTTAATTATTTCTAGCCCAACTGTATCCTCACTAAACGTTTTAGGAAATTCAACAGGGACACCAGACAGATACAGATTGTATTTAGGCAGCGAGAGGGAGGAGACACATTATTCAGGATTAATATTTTCTTCTTCTTTTTTTTTCTTTTCCGTAAAAATATTTAGCATTGTCCATTCAGTAATACTCTTAATATGGGTGATTTTTTTTGTCTGTGGGTACACTATAGATTCTGGCATCGCAGAAATATCTTCAAATAACCCCTTCTAATTCAAACCTAATTGTCTAATAGCAGTCAGTGAACCTATATTACTGAGTGCTTCTCTTGCAGGATCATTCATGTAATTTTAGCCCACAGCCCGGCACTGACCCCAGTTTCCAAAGAAGCAAAGCACTTGCTTAAGTGACTCCATGACAGGCCACACAGTTCACACCTGCACAACACTGTATAACATTTTACATGCCACCATAAATACTGTAACATGCAGCCAAAATAGGCTGAGCCTCTTTGTAACTGACTAGCTGTATGCTCAGTCTGACGCTTCAAGTCGCCTGCTGTTTTATTCATCTGCCTCTTAAAATGGCTATACACAGCAGTAGTTATATTTGAATCCAATCACCTCCAACAAGCTCAGCTCACACTTTTCTTTTCAGTTCTCTCTTTTCCCAAAAATGACCCTCAAAATGGTGGTCAGTTTAAAACCAAAATGGCTGCTCCCACCAAATTTGAAAAGTTCACCCATGACCTGCCTTGTCCAACTGGACCACGCCGGTTTGGAATGTAGCATGGAATGGTGTAGAGCTGCAGCCAAAATGGCTGCTCAGAGCATTTCTCAGCTCAGCGACTTTCCAGATGGCAAGTATCTTAAGTGTTCAGTCCACTTGTCACAGAGCTGCGACAGGTCGCCCCTTATGTTGTTCAGCAAGCTGCAGTGGGTCCCCCCAGGATATTTTAATGGACTTTAATTTGAAACACAAGGACAATACAGATGTTGCACTGGCTGACATGATATAGAAAAAAGAGTTATCTTCTTTGCAGTGTAATTATAGATAATTGGAAAATAAAACTGTCGTCATGTGCAACATTATTATATAAATTGTGAAAGGATAATAACTTAGCATTGTGTACATAGACTTAGCATATTGTTGGGCAATCTAGCAAGTCACGAAGGTCAAATTTGTAGCTCACAGGAGTGCAGGAGTCTTCTTAACACCATTACAAAGATGTATGAGATGGCTGGCCCACTAGCATACTGATGTCATTGATGCATTGCAGAGTTTTGAAAATTGAATGGAATGGAGGACTGAACACACATCTCCCGTCACCTGCCACCAGAGAGTCACACTTTGTGAGCCCAGAGCAGATGTAGTTTAATGGGCTGTGATGGTTTGTTATGTAGTAAAGGTAGCACAAATGGAATAATGTGGAGGAAGCAAGAAGGGAGCACAAAGCCAGAGGTAATTGCTGTTAGCCCTGAGTGGACACACATTAGGGGTTGATGCTGAAATATATACCGTATGATAACCTTTTAATTTGTTGCACCTGTAGTTGTAACACCTGGTTTCATTCCACTGCACTGTTCTGTCTTGCATTGTGGAACATATTTGAGGTCTACCTAGTTTTTATAGACTTTCTAAAAGGTTTATATTGGGAATTACGAAGGAGCATAAAAGAGCCAAAACCTTTTATTCCCAAATCAATCCAATTGACGATTTCCACAAATGTATTTACATGAGCGCTAAATGATCAGATCAGCTCTTGACATGTTCCGCGCTAGCTAATCAGATTATTGGTTCTGACTTTCACAACAGGCTGTAGCCTACAGGACCCAGCCCACACCACAGTAAATTTGTTATACAGATGGACATGCATTGAGGGCTTTGGATCATTGTTGGGTTACAGTAGTCCTTTTGTTTACAGTTAAACAACTGCTTTAATCAAGACACATCCCTACTGCTGCTGCAGCTATTAAATGATAGAAGGTAAATGGCGAACATTCACAGACAAATACATTGCATCCTACAAGCGTAGGATGCAATGAAGAAAGGAAACAAAAGTAGTGAATACTAACCATCAGCTCTTTTACTTAAGGCTTCTTTCTAAACAAACGGCTTGATAGCCAAAAATCTTTAGAGTAACGTAAGTCATGCAGCCAGTGAAAAAAGACAATACCCGACAAAGTAAAAGCAAACATTTACAACATATATACCCACTAGCCCACACAAACACAGGTGATGGTGATGGTGAGTGTGATTGTCAAATGGTAAAAGACGTGCTGCTGGGGTGCGTTAGGAATGTGGCCGGCTGCCGGACGGTGGTTTAGTACACCGGCGGCCCCTAATGGGAGGGGGGAGCACCACCGGTCGTTACATATGTGAAGTAAACACAGCTGATGAGAAGCACCTTTTGTACTAGGAAAAAAAACTGTAGCTATCCGAGTGTGCTTACCATGTGTCTGGAATAAAATAGGTTCTGGAATATTATCCTGAATTTGCACTGTAAAACATCAGCAAGATCACTTAGCTATACTGGAATTGGTTGTCATAATGGTTATATTATGTGCCCATGTAAGGGGAACCTATACATTTAGCCTCTCAGCTAATCAACAGTGTGTTTCTTATATTATGAGCTCTACACGAAAGTATAATAACCCTGCTCATGTTTTCATTATCTTTTTCGGTTTACACATTGCTTTCTAGAAAATGTCGATGATGACACTCTTTAATTTGTGTTCACCTTCTCTTCTCTCTTTGAAACTCGTGTTACAAAAACAGTTTTTGCCTTGAAAGCTTCAGAGTGCATGCTCAGTGGCACTCTCCTACTCCTCCCCCTACAGCTCTACTAGGAGTGCACTGTTCTCTACCCCTACATCCACATTTTTACTTGTAAGCTAAGACATTTGTTAATGTGAAAGTAAATCTCACACTACAAGGTGACATTACACTGCACGCATCTAAGTCGCAGCAAACTCTATATCTGTACACAGAAAATAGACAACCCAATTAAAATAAATAACTCAGACACCCAACTGAAATAGTTTTGATGCCAATCTAAAATGTTAACTATCAACACAGATACTTTGGTTTTGTTTCCTCAGTCATATTTCATATACACGTTGGTGGTGGTGGAGGTGGTCCCCCTTCCCCTATGTGATATGTAAATATGTAAAGCGCTTTGTGTAGCTTGTAAGCTTGTAAGTGTAATTGATTATTATTATTTTTAAAAGTCTGTTTACCTCTGTGGCTTAGGGCAACATTAAATCTACGTTCCTAGTCAGTCCATTGGTGGCCTGATACACACTATTAACACAATATAACAAGAATATAACAATAAATTATTATGATTATTTTTTAATTATGAACACCACAGTGTTTAGGCTAGTATTGATGATTCTGTAGCTCTTCCCAGCAGTAGGCCCACTCTAATTATGGAGAACCCACACTAGAGGAGATGTTACCAAGACATGTTAAATAGATGCACCTTATACCAAGCAATATGGATCAGTTCACGAAAAGCAAAACCCTATTCAAGGGGCTCATACCAACATGTACAACCCTCTCTCAGTGCTACAAAGACAGCGACTGTTTACAATTCAAGTATGAAATGAGTGTGTCAAGGGTTAAACTGTACCTTATTTGCCATCCGAGCCTATAAGTCTTTGTACAGGCAATGCTATTTTCTTGTGTTAGCCTATGTGTTAGTAATGATAACGTTTTCTAAACATCTACAGGACTATAGAGTTGATCGGACATACAGCACACGCTTACAGCTGAGAGGGAAAGAGAGAAGCCTACTGCATGAAGTTATCTACGATTTGCTACTAAATTTGTGTTGGGTTACAGATGCTGTAGACTCCTGTTAACACAGGGTATCATACTCAGTTAAACATAACTATTTGGGGTCAAATACAGGATTAAAAAAAAAAACACACTGGAGTACAATTTTTCCAATGCGCCGATGGGGCCCAAGAACACACTATAGTGTAACTTCTACCTGCCTGCACATATTGTACCAACAGCTACAGTATTTTATGTCTGTGTTGTGACACTGGAGTGCCCGTCCTTATATTCCCTGATACTCAGCTATTCAGAACCTTCCATATGGTTAATTTGCATATCCCTCTTTTTATACGTCTCTATAGGGCTGTTGTGCATTCTCAAGGCTCCATAAATTCTCAGTAGGTGGGGGTTAAAGCCAGTTCACCTCTTTTTACTGTTTTTGGATGAACCCTGGCTATTCCAAGAGAAGGGGTTCTGATTTAAAGTACTGCACAGAAATACATCAAGAATTATTTGGATATTTAATTATCCTTAGTTATTATTATTATTACTTAAAAGTAAAGTAAAGGTTCTATAATGCAGCAGTTATGATTTCCATAACTTCTGTTAAGTCTTGCTTCTCTGCATTGCACTTTTATGTATGGTCGTGCTGTTTAGGCTTTGATTTCAGTGAGACATTTGTAGTGGCAGGATATTGTGAATGTCACAGCAAGTAAACATTAAATAGTAAATAAGCTAGAAGCTTTGCAGAAAAAAATCCCTTATTTAACCTCCTTTATTCTACATTGATGTTCACAGATTTTAAGTGCAGTATCCCATCTGCCAGCCAAAACAAGAAATTGAATTTGAAGTAAAAGGGTGTCTTTCAGAAAGGTCTCTCACTAAATGAAAGTGTTTGCAATCGA
Organism: Percopsis omiscomaycus; assembly: GCA_027575585.1. Taxonomy (NCBI): domain Eukaryota; kingdom Metazoa; phylum Chordata; class Actinopteri; order Percopsiformes; family Percopsidae; genus Percopsis; species Percopsis omiscomaycus. The sequence continues at coordinate 23,081 of JAODLI010065705.1, forward strand.
AGGATCTTCTCCGATACTTTGTGGTATGCAACCCAACTGGTGTTATATTGCTGATGTGTAGCTTATTTTTTAAGGTGCCCTTCCTGCAATATCATTTATTTGATATCAGAATTAGGGTACTTTCTTACCAACCTTGTTTGGTGCAACCCAAATCCTAGTATAGTTCGATGTAGGTGAACAACCAAACAGGACACCTGGACCACTTACAAGGAGTGCAGGCTGTAAAATGTCACTATTATGACGATTATGAAACGTGAGGAGGACATATAATGGGTCATTTTATTCATGACAAACAATGAGCTGTGCAAATCTACAGCCGGAGTTTTGACAGAACACAACATCTGAGCAAAAGGAATTAATTAGCGACGCAATTTTTGATTGGCCAACATGAAGAATTTCCTGTTGGCTAACGCATGACTGACAAATCTCAGAGCAATAAACACACAAATAATTTAATGTACTATTGGTTCACATTAAATGACTGCTATGTGAATCTAACCGGACTCAAATGAATCCAATTTAAGATACAAATATCCAATGTAACAAAAATAGCCAAACTGTGGTGCAGACTAAGCAGGGCAAAAGGTTTAGCGCATAGTACTTTGTGAACCTGTTTTTCCCAACTTAGGGGGACCTCTCTTTCTGTATAGAGCCACTGCTGCACAGAAACAGCTGTGAAGCTGTTCAGCACAGTATGCTAGTCTACAGTGGGCAGGGTGGGCAGGATAGTCTAGTGACCTGTGAGCATCGTAATTGTAATTGGACATTTTAGCTTTAAAAAAAGCAATTGTGTGCTTATACTAGCTTGGTAGTATTTTCCTCGAACAGTGGAGCCAGTCTGCAAGAGATTTTTTATTCTTCAATGGTTACCTGTCTCTTATCTGTGGTAGTCATGACATTTGTGTTTATCGATATAATGAGTAATTGTCCCCATTGGGAAAATTTGTCTTTGTTGCTGATTTCCAAACAAAAAGACAAAAACCCACACATTCCACAAGAACGGGTTACTACCACAGTATCTGTAGAGTTTAAATTTGATTTATCCAGCTTCCAGAACTGCCATTAACGTTAAACTGTTCCCCTATTCTCTACTGTCACGTTAGCAGACACTAGAATTCTGTCATTTCCACCCCAATACAATGTAATTGTATCCTGCTTATAGCCTACACTTTAGTTTCTGAATGCCCTGAATGTTTTTCTCTGAACAAGCTAACAAAGATGGCTGCTGGTTGCAAATCTCCCTGCTTCTAACACGCACAATGCAGTTGTCACTGTCTGGTGTGATATTAAATTAAGCTGTAGTCATCAATAGGTTCGTTACCTGTAATAAATATGAGCCAGTTAGGAGAATTTGGAGGGGAAAAGAAGAAGAATGTCTGTAATATGAGAATATAATAATTAAGTTTCATATAAATCTGGCACAAATTAAGCAGTGGTCCTCTGAGGTAAGAGACTGTTGAACTTTCTGAGAAATGCATTAGGCCAATACGTAAACCTTGTGATTGATAACCCATATAAATATACTCACATTCACACATTAAAGACCGAAGGCCCCTCCAGCTATTAAATCCAATATCCCTGTCTCACTCCTGCCAGTTATGTGGATGCAGAAATATAACCCTGTTTATTTCTCCTTCAGGCTGGTGGCATACTGTAAACGGTTTGATGGCCCTGAAACTGCCATTTCCTGGCTTGGGCATTCCTGAGGGACATCGTTTCGAGACTCTAGCTTTGATTTAAACTGCAGGGCGCAATACTTTTCTGTCTTTGCTGCACCATATGCCTAAGTGATATGTTTGCTCAGTGCATTACCCTGAATCCCGATTAGGATCAATTATCGCTAAGACGAGGAAACCGACGCACATTGTGAGACGGCCTCACTGGCCCCGGCGCTCCGCAGGATGTTTTTGTTTTCGTGCACCAAAGCTTTGCTAGACTGCCTCACATGCACTCAGGTGCCCCCGTTTTACTCAGTCAAAACAAACAAGGCCTCCCTCTGTTTCCCTTCCTTCTAATAAAGCTCATAACTACTGTAAACATGGAAAATAATGTAATGCATGCGCGCAGGAGGAAGACGGCTTCAGGACTGGATGGAAAGAAAAACAGGTTGGAAGACCCTTTTGAATATTTTTACAACCAGCACCGCAACTGAGCATTATTGAGATTACCTACAATTGGATGGGCGAGTGGAGCTTTGGCCAGTACTGAGGTGGAATTTCCTGACGCAGCTGGGATGAGGGGTTTCCCCATCACTCGGCAGCCACAGCTGATGGGGGACCCAGGAAGTCCGCAGCGGCAGCTGGAATTGACAGCCGGTTCTATGGATATCTTTTTTCATTGTTGTTGAGGTTGAACCCTGACTGGTTCTCTGTCGCATGTCTTGCAACAACACAGTTTTTTACGAACCTTCACCTCAACTTAGCGAGAGGCCTGCTGTAGCGGTTTATATCTGAATTGTCCAGAAGCCTTCCTGCGTCGTCTTTAAGTGCAGACGCTGCTTTGCGGGTCCAGAGCAAGGCTCCAGTTGTTATCAGCGGTCCTTTTTCACTCCCCTGGATGACTCAGTTGAGACAGGCTCTCAAAAGCAGAGGTGGACAGATTACAGAAATATCCTACTCAAGTAGAAGTACTGATTAAAAAAAAAATACTTAGGGAAAAAAGATACTCAAGAAAAAAGTAGCTAATTAAAAAAATACTTAATTACTTAGCTTACTTTAAAAGAAATGGTAACATTCTCTAATGTTAAGTGATAATACATGAAGAGAATGTAGTAGTGTATATATAATAAATACCACATTTATTGTAGGTAATACAAAAGTATGCATTATTGGCATGTTGTCAATGTCATCATCCCCCCCCCCCCCCCAAATTTCAAAAGGTAAAACAAACGTCAAAGTGCAACCAATAGCTCTTCACAATAAAAACAAATAGATTAGCAGCACTCTTGCTTTTAAGCTACTATTTCATAAAAATACAAAAACAGACATAAAAGGTACTGGTGGAGACAAACATACACAGGAGAACACAATAGGGACCAACAGGCAACACGGCACACACACACACACACACACACACAACACATTACAAGACACCATGAAACACTAGTAGTGCTTATAATAACCACACAGTGAGGCCGAAGCCACGTCTATATTTCTAACTCCACTCTCATTATGAAGGCATTTGTTTAACCTGCATCAAGTTACTCAATCGTCAGCACTGGTCCGCTTGCTAGTCCACTTGGCTGTCACCGGCTCAGTCAGTGGTCAGCTGGGTGGTGAAGCCTACTTTGTGACAGCTCAGACACTTTGGAATTATAGGTGTCGTTGAGAGGATGAATGAGAAGAGCAGCGGTTGAGCTCACCTAGCCGTGTCGTACGTCACTGTCCGGAGTGATGCGAGACTCGGCCCTCCATCACGCTGGTCCCGAGCAGAACACTGACGTTGGCAGGATCAAACGATGGTTAGAGCTGCATACTGTATGTGTAATAAAACCCATCGGCTTTGTTAGCTCACTGCTCAACTTTGCAAAGGTTCAGACAAGTGTTTGTTTACAGCTTACACTGGATCCAAGCCTAATACCACAGACGGGACCCAAAGATGGATTTTACGGATTCCTTGCCATAGTTTGTCACTGTCAGCGCATTGGACAGTGCACATAGACACATGGCCTATGAATGCATGTTGAATGCATGATGGAATGCCTGTATGATTGAGTCTGATATCTGTATATGAAATCCAATGCTTGATGCCAAGTCCCAATTAGAAACACACCATTGCTGCACTCCAATAGAGACTCTACGACTGGTTTTGTGAACAGCAATTCAATGTTTGGAAGGAAAAAGACACCTGCTGACCTAAATAGTTTTTTCCTATGCCATTTACACACAAATTTGTTTCTGTTGACAAATGCGTATCCTTTTATCAGGGTAAGTGTCAGATTTGCCGTGACAAAAGATAACAGCTAGAAACATGCGCATCAAGCTAGACTGGGGATGCTGGCTCAATGGGTTGGAAGAAAATAGCAGTGTAGAGATACAGCAGCATGGGGAGCTGTTAACACAACATCAATCAGCATAATGGAGGGAAACTCACCCTGGTTATCAATTGTTTTCCTGTGCCAAAGCCGATGTAATTAGTCCAGTTAAATTAGGCCACACTGCCATGCTGTATGTACACCTGCGTCAACCAGGATGTGCATTGCTCCTGTTAATGCTAATGTACATTTTAGTTTCCAATTTAGACATTATTATTTATAAATATATATAAATATAAAATCACACTCAAATATTTCGTGTCCAGGCTTGTCCATATAGATGGGATACATATTACAAAACTTTTTTAATATTCCTGTAAAGTGCCTCCTATCCATTTATACTTGTCATTTGTTATGGGAAAAGGAAAGTGCGTATACCCATATACATGGGCCATATGTTAGCTTGAATGTCCAGTTGGTAATGATGATAGCAGTTCAGTGCTATGTCAGCCCATTTTTATGTTCATGCTTTATGGCCCCAGACTAAGCTCGGCTCTGGCATTATGCACCCATGCCTCATGCTCTCTTGTCACTGTTGAAACTTTGAAATCAGCCAGACTAATTAGAAGTGGAGCCAATGTAGAAGCATTTACCTTACCTCACTAACAAGACTGACTCCTTCCTTTTTCTCTCGTGTTCCTTGCAGTTGTACAGCTCGATGGACTTTGGAAGAAAATGGCAGCTTGTTCATGAACATGTAACACTGAATAGATTCTACTGGTGAGTCATACTGTCCCTTCTCTTTTATAGTTTCTAGCTACTCAGGGATGTTGGGGAGTTTTTCTACATAAGTATTGCTGAATATCGCTGCCTAGCACTGCTACCAAAAAGATTTGTTTTCAAAGAACGATATGATCAGCCATTAATTTCCTCCATTAGCACCCATTTTTTACTGATCATCATTCATCATGTCAGTAGTTCATCATTTATTATGACAAGTATGACACACCCAGATAAGGAAGCTTTTCATGAGCAGGAGCTTGTTCCTCAGGAGCGGGGAGGGGGGGGGATTGGGGTTGCATACATATAGTCCAAGGTCCTATGACTAATAATGGCCCTTGACATCCCTGATGCTTCTCCTTGAATCATGTCTTCCACTTTCATTCACCCTGAGGAGTTGCTTCTATAAAAGTGCACACTCATCACAAACATTGGCCAGGATGTATTCCAGCTCACTGCTCTCCTCTGAGATGGCAGGGGGTGCAACTGGGGGGCTCGCTATCAGCTATGTCCACAGTAACATGCTTTAGTCGGAAGTTACTTCCGTGGCATAGCTCCCCGGCTTGCCCTCCATCGCTGAGGCCTCTTCAAGGACGTGTAAACTCTGGCCCTCTGGCACTAGGTAGACCTCCAGTTGGCTGCATTCACACTATGGAATACTGCCACAGTATGAAAGCTGCGTCTGTCAGTGTAATCTGTGTGCAATGATCTGAACAGGGAAGCGTGATATTTCCCGGTTATATTAATAGCTGTAACTTACAGTCGGTGCATGTGGAGGCCTCACAGCGTAGGCTACTGCTCATGGTGACAGGATTGTTTTTCGGTTTCTATGCATTTACACTGTTTTGTCAGTTTTGGAGAGTAAAATTATTTGGCAGTTGCTGCTGGGGGCGTGCTTGGCAAATGTGACATGTGGGGACCGTTTGTTTTTTGTGTGTTTTTTTTTGGTAGAACAACTTCTCTTCTCCCACATCTCTTTATGTCATTAGCATAGCTGGGCTAAAATAAGCTAAATTGGAGCAGAATACCCCCACTGAGACTCATATCCCTTCATCTGCCCTCCCCTTCCACCTCCCCTGCCATCCCTCTATCCATGTCTTCCCCTCCCCTACCGCTTTCACTTTATCTTCATCTCCTTGCCCTCCTTCATGGACATCTGATATTTCCTTCCCTTTTCCCTACCCTTCTCCCGTCCTAAACATCTCTCTCTCTCTCTCTCTCTCTCTCTCTCTCTGGTCCTGTCGTACTCTTTTCCTCCCTCATCCATGTGCGCTGCTCCCGGTCCAGGTCTGTGTCCGGCCTGGATAAGGAGCCAGATCTTGTCCACATGGAGGCTCACACACCTGACGGACGTAAGTCTTCTCCGTGCACACACACAGCAAAGCCGCAACGAATAAACCGACGTCACTGAAGCAGTGGCCGTCTTAATTTATATGTACGTATTCATTGCTTTTGTCACAGGCGGTGATCTAATTCTTTTATCAGCATTCATAATGTAAAATAAAATAAAATAATGCAAGCTTCCATAAAGAGCATAAAAACATGGCACAAGCCCCTTAACTGCTGTAACCCTCTGAGGCTTCCTACTGGGGTTTAGCACATAACAGTAAATGCATTGAATGATACTTGATAGATTAATGATAGATTAATATGGCCTTTCTTTTCAACCCTCTCACTGGCTGAATGTCAGCTCCGTAGCTCTGAATGGCATTACCACCAAGGTCTTCTATAGGTGAAATTGTTTATTTCGGGCCTGCAATGTCAGAGCAGCCAGGCTTTTGTGAGATAGAAGCATAGCTTTATTTCCACTCTCGCTCTAATACTACACTGGGTCATGATTGACAGGAATGCTTGTTTGTGTCTGTATCTGTAGATGATAACGAGAGAAGCCAATTATGCAGGTAAAATGTCGCACTGTATGTGTGGAATAGAAAACGAAATAGTTCAAATAAGACACATGCAGTGCAATCAATATATTGAAAGTGGAAATGAATTACTATATATATCTATATATAGATTATCTCATTGTGACTTACAAAGTAAGTCACAATGGTTGCCATACAAAGATGTTCTCAGTGTCCTTCAAAGAACACTACAGAGACCGTGTTTCCACTGGGTTATATTTATAAATTAAAGCTGTGATTAACACTTCATACTTATCTCTTCCTGCCTGGCAGATGTTCAGTATGTTACATGCAGAGCTCAGATGTGCACGGAGCCTAACAGGAACTACCCATTCCCCGGGTACATCGACATCAGCTCCTTGGTGGTTCAGGACGACTACATGTTCATCCAGGTATCTTTTAAGACACACTGTTATGGTTTCACCCCCAACCTGAGGTCATTACCAGTTCACATTAGACACACATTGGTAAATTGTTTAGCACAGTGGTTCTCAAACATCTGTCTCCCTTTATCCCTAAAAAAGGTGTTCCATTATTCATAGGGGGGGGGGGGGGGGGTTTAAGTCAAGAGGAGTCTGCATTTTATTATCTAAACATTTTAAGCCTTGGCCGCTTGAGGTGGATTAGTGGTATTAGTAGAGGGGACAACTACTGAAGATAAGGGCACAATATCGTAAGAAGGTGAAAATTTGTGTTTATGCACCCACCTTAGCACCCACCTTAGCTGTTTCACGAATGCTGTTTTTAGACCTAGACTGGATGGTGTCATAAAGAACTGCCGCCGTGAAGAGTTGTTGTTTTTAGGAGGTGGTTTTAACTGTACAATAATTAATAATTATACCTGGTCACACGCTAAGACGGGGTTGTATCTATGGCGAAGCTAGCCCAGTTTGACTGGTCGGTGAAAGGGGGGTGATGTGTTAGCTGTGCTCAGTGACAGCATAGCTGGAGAAGGTCAATCTTCTTGCCTAAGAACGGGGACCTGCCACAGATTAAGAACTGGAGGTCGGTCTCTTTGCTCTGTACAGACTACAAAGGTGTTGGGCATTAGGTTGAGGCAGGATTGAGGCAGGATCTGATTGATGGCAGAGGTGAATCCAGGTAGACCAGACCTACTGTGTACCTGGCAGGCTGATCACTGACAGTGTCACTCTAATTAGGGATACGTTGGATACTTAGATGTCTCCAGCTCATTGGACCTAGAGGCTGGTCTGATCTCCATGGACCAGGAAAAGGCTTTTGACCGGGTTGAACACCAGTACCTGTGGTAGGCAATGGAGGCTTTTGGTTTCAGCCCAGGTTTCATGGCCATGATCCATAGACATTGAGAGTGTACTGAAGGTTAACGATGGTTTGAGTGCTCCCTCACGATGGTTTGCCCACTGTCTGGAATGTTGTACTCCTTAGCTATAGAACCGTTTTTTAAACAAGCTAAGCAAAGACCTGTCTGGTATGTACATACCTGGGTGGGATGTCCCTTTGAAACTCTTAGCTTATGCAGATGATGTAGTTGTCTATATTAATCAGCAAAAACACATCGATGTTATGTAACCTAAATGTTAATGTTATAGTGAAATTTCATCAGCAATGGTTAACTGGGACAAAAGTGAGGCTCTCTTAATTGGGGAGGGTTTAGAAAATAAAGTCATTTTACCTGAAAAGATAGTGTGGAAGAGGGGAGGTGTAAAGTATTTTTGCGTGTTCATTGCGGATGATTTTCTTTTTTAAACAGAAAAACTGGGTTGATGTTTGTGAAAAAATGGGTTTGAACAAAGCTGTCCTACAGAGACGAGTGCTTATTATAAACAACTTGGTGACCACAACTATATGGCACCGCCTGATGTGTGTGGACCCTCCATCAAATCTACTGGCTACAGTGCAGGCTCTCCTGGTGGATTTCTTTCTGGGACAAGCTTCACTGGCTACTGCGGAGCATATTGTACCTCCCAAAGGAAGAAGGCAGACAAGGTCTGAACTTTTCTGCTGGCGTCTTTTCCGGATTTCAAAGACTGTAGAAGATAGAGACAGAGTTTTTTAACTTTAAACAAAATTAAAGGAACATTGGGGTTTAATGTGTGTGTTAAGGTGTTAAACAGAGTGAAGTAGTAGGTCTGAAAACCCCTTGAGGTTGCATCTACAAATGCAGGCGGGAGTCAAACCAGTGTGAAGGACACTGTACAAACCACCGTTAATGAAAAAGGTTGGGTTTTACATGGGATTTTATCAGTGAATGTTTTTATCTCTGTTTTAAACCCCAATATCACTGATCACTGTCCCTTCATTGACAGAAAAAGTGTTAACCCCGTTTTGTCCCGTTTTGTCCCCGGCTCACCCCCTCGTTTATCCTTTTAACTGGATGAATTAATAAAACATCTGGTGGAAGCACTCTGCTCTGTTAAAGAAGATCAATTGGATTTTAAAGACGAATTGACATAAAGGGTTGTTTCAACATTAATAGGTTTTTATTTTTGCAGTTCCTGCTGGTTCTTTGGGCCTCTTGGGCATTTGTTTAGTCTTTTTCACCATATTGTTGTTGTATAAAAGAACCGTTTTCAATAAAGAGCTGTTAAAATTCAAATCTCTCACCCTCGCTCTTGGGCGCTGCACGGGAAAATAACAACTGCAGTTGTTATTTTTTCGTGCCTGAAACTAGCAAAGACACTTGCGTCGCGCTTGGTGCCGCTTGGCGCGGCTTGGCGCGGCTTGGCGCCGGGTGTAAAATAGGGCCCCAAATCTTCAAACTACAAACAATCGCCTCAAAACCATTTTACCTGTGCTCAAAATCAAACAATGCTTTCAGTTCAAACACACAGCCAGTCAATATATAAACACTACAGAGCATTCATTAGACACTTCCAGGGCATATAGTTACAGTAAAAATATTTATTGTATAGAGTAATGGCATTTTGCATTTTCAAAAAAAGTATAATCCCAATGCCAGTCCCAATTTACTACAGTGAATGTATTGTATACTGTATTTATACTGCAAGTAATACAGTATTGAATGTCTGTATATTCATCACTTGCATACTATAATAAAATATAGTAGTCCTACTGCAAAGAAAAAAAATTCAAAGCACATTACTGTACACTCGAAAATGTTGTAAAAAAAAAAAAAGTCAGTGCCACAGCATCAACCGTCTTTATCCTGGGTCCAGCCAAAGGACTTCATCAGAGGTATACATCAGAGACAACCTTTTCCCTTGCCAGCAACAAGGGAAAACCCCTCTGGTGTGATGGATCCAGCCTTGACAACACTCCACACCAATATCACCACAGGCCGATTCCATTACCTGTAAGAGATTTTCCCTGGTACATGGGTTTTGGTCATAGACCTTCCACCACCACGCAGAGAAAAACTCTTCTATTGGGTTGAGGAAAGGGCTGTATGGTGGAAGGCAAACATTTATGAATCGTGGGTTGCTGTTGAACCACTTGCGTGTCCAGACACCGCGGTGAAAGCTGACACTGTCCCAAACCCCGACATAGACATTCAGCTCACCTGTGCCACCTGTGCACTCTGAACTGGTTTATATTCTGTACAACTGGTTTGATCACATGTTTAGAGTTTTGCAAAAGAGTGAATGAGATTTGCAAAACGTGTCTAACTACGTGAACTTTAAAGGTTTTGCCAAAAGAGTGATTGATTCGACAAATGACTTTAGGAGCATTTGGTTCAGAGAATGGGGTTTAGTGTTTTAGCAATTCAGAAAAACTGTAAGCAAATGCATGCAGCTATACCCCTGTGTGTGTGTGGGCTGGTTTAGCGTGTTATGAGTTAAGATATTCCATAGGCCAGTGCTTTGCTGCAGGGCTGTTGTTGCAGGTAGGAACATTACAAACAGTAGAAGATGCCTCAGTGCACACAGCCTTTCCACAGCGCGCTATTGAGATGGCTATTGTTAGCTTCTCTGAGAAGGCCGTGTGATTTAGGAAGTTTGAATGCTTATTGCAATCGCCGCCATCATATTCATGGAAGTGGTGTCTTTGCCATGGAAACTCATTTTCTAGCCACATTGAATATTTCCATAACAATGTGACGAATACTCTAACTGAGCCATCTCCAATATGCCAGCCAAATGGCCAATCCAAAGCAACTATTCAGATGAGAATTTTTAATCCAACAGTGACAGTAAAGGCCAAATGATGAGGAGATTAATGTTTTGGCGGCTATACCAGCTCTACAGTAAAACCCTCCCCTTGGTGGTCTCTAAGTTGTGGTTTATCAATTGCTGTTCTCGGGGGGGCCCCCGTAATACAACTTGGCTCAACTTCAATAAATCTGCGCATGATTACCTCTGCAAGACAAGTTTGCCTCAACCCTCATGTTCCAGATTAAGCACTGAGATAACGGATGTGGCGTTGAAACATTAATGAGATATTCATCAGAATGACTTCACTTCCTAATTAGAGTCCAGGAACACAGAGGGGCTTGTTCGGGCTGACTCACTGGGGCTACGCTAATGACAGTTAGAAGCAACAATATGAATCAAGCCGGCACTCAAAGTTTATACATGTAAGCCCTGCTCTCTCATTTCCCCATCACTTTCCATATTTTATAGTGTTGAATAAAACAGCTAATGCCAAAGCGATTTTATGATGTTATCATTTCCACAAAGTGCGTGGTTGTACACCATCACAAACGTTATGGAGCGAATCCCAGAGTTCGCTGTTTATACATTTTCATTTTGAGAACCCAGTTGGAATTAATAAGGCAGAGTGCATTTCTCTATTTATTACTTTGAAGTGACACGGCAGACAGACCAAAAGTTAATATGCATTTCAAAGTTTTTATTATCGTTTAGAATTGAAGGATAATTCCAAAACAGAAAATAGCCGCCTTCTCATGAAGAGTTTTCACTTCTCTTTTCTCTCTCTTTATTCATATATCTTTTATCTACACTCACACAATACAGGACAAGTGGGTTCCAAAGAGTCAGAGTTACTAACAGCAGTAGAACAAATCACAGGGGAGTAGATTTGCGAAGCATTGCCTCCTTTCCTATTAGATTTCACGGGAATATAATTAGGTTCACGCCCATATTTCTTATTGAACACCGGGGGCGACCACGATTCTAAATAATATCAGACATAATAACAGTTATTATGAACAATGTTATTGTTTAATTCTTTCATCATTTCTGAAATTATAGCCCGTGACTGAAAGATTAAGAGAGTATGCTCCTTACACAGATGGCAGCAGAAATAATATTGCTATCAAACTGTGATTCTAAATAAATGAGGTGGTTCCAGTTGGATTAATGGTCAAATATTCACTTTAATTTTAATTGTTCTTCCCATTTCACTGTAAAAACCAACAGCATATTGTACTGACACTGGTACACAGTACGCCGAGTATGCTTAAACCAATTTTTGCAACAACAGCAAAGATCTGATGAAAGTGAAACGAATAGGACATCTTTGGAAAACAGGGTGCAGTTGCATCTTCTACCCAGACGGGGTCGCCAATATTTCAGGTTATACTGTGCAGCTTTAAAGGCCCCATAAGTATTATGTAATGTATTATTAATCTAGTTGAAGCATTTTTATCGCCATTTATCACACAGGGCCCTCGTTTTCCGGTCAAGGCGTGAGTAGGCTACTTTTTTTCTCGTTTTTGCTATTTTTTCAAAAGGTTTAGATTAGAATGAATACATTATCAGTTGGATTGGTGGGGGCTGTCTTCAATTACAGCCAATCAAATCAGCTCCTCTCATTCCGTTTAACAGAAGCGCGCTCTCTGTCTCGGCGACCTGACAATTTCGTAATAGACGGCAGAAAAGCTTCTCCCGGGAGGAAACTGTCAAAAAAGAGGTTCTTGTTCGGGAAGTGCACACTCACCAAGTGCGCAAATATGGACGCTAGCTCCGAGCCTTGCGCCGTCCGGAAAACTAGAGCCCATAATTTCTTACATAAACAAAACATTGTTGATGTCAAATGTGGTTGTGATAATAAAGGAATGGTTTTAACAGTGCTCCTTGCATTTAAAAATAAGTACCATGCCAGCGACTATCAGCTCACTGTGACACAGCCTGCAGTCCTAATTCAGCACCAATATTCTTAGCGGTGTTTATTCATGTGGCCTGAAGGGGAGGCTGATCAGAGAGAGAGAGAGAGAGAGAGAGAGAGAGAGAGAGAGAGAGAGAACAAGTGCAGAAATGAGGAGGGTTCTACGTAAGAGAATAAACCAGTCTGAGAGGGCGCTAGCGGATTTGTCATCGCTGACCCGTGGCTCTGTTCAGCGAAGACGTGGAAAGTTCTGACAGGAGCAGAGTTTATGTAACCGTGTGTGTGTGTGTGTGTGTGTGTGTGTGTGTGTGTGTGTGTGTGTAGGCCAGCGTGCTTGCATGGCTGCGCCCATCACCTGTGCTTATATTTGCGTGATTGATTAACCAATTTCTTTCTCTCACTCGCTCCCACAAACACTCAGACACAAACACGAGTGTGGCAGGGCAACCCTGCCACTCACAGAAACAGGTGTGGACTCTCTCTCTCTCTCTCTCTCTCTCTGTCTATCCAGCCATCTGTTGTGTGTTCTCTCTGTCTCCTACTCTCTCTCTCTCTCTCTCTCTCTCTCTCTCTCTCTCTCTCTCTCTCTCTCTCTCTCTCTCTCTCTTGGCTGTGGTTT